>WNWK01051227.1:0-12552 GCA_009830355.1 Cherax destructor
AAGCTGTAGCGTGGAGTCAGTGACGCCATTTCTCGGAGAATTCAACAAATTTCGGCCTGGATCCTGCTTGTACCTGTGTCTGGATGCTGAGATTTGCAGACATGACATCAGGATAACTCGAGAGACAGATGCTTCTTGTGTAGGGTGATGAAGTGAAGATGACTTCATTCCCCTTCCTTCCCTCCTCGGGTCCATCAATGATAACGATAGTGTTGTGTCGTTCTGGGTAGCGGGAATGCAATGATAAGGCTTCGGAGGCTCCTTACTTTATTAGTAATAAATTGTGGGTACACAGGCAGTGTGTTTTGTGCCCATGGCCCGGAGGGCCAGGCCCACGAGAGAGAGAGAGAGAGAGGAGGGTAAGCCTGTTACTCTAGTGAAGGCCGGTGAGTGAGTGAGAAAGAAACATGGTGGAGCAGACTGAAGTGGTTATAGGCCTATAGGTGGCAGCACTAGCATGGCGCGAAACATAAACTCAGCTGGCAGACAGCAGAGGCTGTCTATGCAGACAGTACAGGCTGTCTACACTCAACCCACAAGAACAACACTGAAAGACTCACCCTCCTGGTGGTTGTAGCTATTGGGCCAAGTCTCTCAAAATGCAAGAAAAGCAGTGAAGGACTCACCCTCCTGGTGGTTGTAGCTCCTGGACCACCTCACTCACAATTCAAGAATAACAGTGAGGGACTCACCCTCCTGTTGGTTGTAGCTCCTGGGCCACCTCACTCACAACACAAGAACAATAGTGAAGGACTCACCCTCCTGGTGGTTGTAGCTCCTGGGCCACATCACAGGCATGACTCACTATATCATCACTCACATCTGTCAGCTCCAGCACCAGCCCCCGCTGCATGCTTGGTAGAGACGTCAACGCTGCTGCTGACACTGCTGCTGCTGACACTCTCACATCTGTAGTGATACACCAAACTGTCACCATCACCACCATGATGATCATCACACCATTACCATGAACATCACCACTGTAGTGATACACTATACTGTCACCATCACCACTGTAGTTATACATCATACTGTCACAATCACACTATAGTGATGCACCATACTGTCACCATCATCACTGTAGTGGTACACCATACTCTCTCCATCACCACTGTAGTGCTACAACATACTGTCACCATCACCACAATCATCACACCACCACTATGAACATCACACGAACACCATGAACGTCACCACTGTAGTGATACTCCATACTGTGACCATGAACACAATGTTCATCATCACACCACCACCATGAATATCCAAACACCCAAACAGCAACTACATCAAATAGATACAATACAAATAGACAGATCTACCTTAAGGTGGTTATAAGTTAAAATATACAGTGAGCACAAACCGGATTCGCCCGGATTCGTCCAAGAAATAAGTGAACAATGGACCGGATTCAAACGGATTCGTTGGAAATAAGCCAATCAGAGGAACTGTTAAAAACAACTAAATACTTTGAGAAATTATAGACTAGCTAGCTAGGAGAGTTGAAAATAAGATGGGTGGTTTGGAAGGGGCTGTCTTGAACGACAGCGCTCCTGAGGGTGCTAGTGTTGTCCTGGAGGATAGTTCTCCTGGGGGTGCTAGTGTTGTACTGGAGGACAGTGCTCCTGAGGGAGCTAGTGTTGTCCTAGAAAACAGTGCTCCTGAGGGTCTTAGTGTTGTCCTGGAGGATAGTTCTCCTGAGGGTGCTAGTGTTGTACTGGAGGACAGCGCTCCTGAGGGAGCTAGTGTTGTCATAGAAAACAGTGCTCCTGAGGGTGCTAGTGTTGTCCTGGAGGGTAGTTCTCCTGAGGGTGCTAGTGTTGTCCTGGAGGACAGTGCTCCTGTAGGTGCTAGTGTTAGAGATGGAACAAAAGGGTAAGTTAGCACTAGTGCTGAAGATAGATATGAGACAGGAAAACACGCACCAATAGGAAATACATTAGGGAACACAGTCACAAAAAAAAAAAGACAAACACAAACCAGGCCCATGCAAATATTATGCATTTGGTATCTGCAGGCATGGAATTTCTGGGAAAACAGATGGGACATGCAACTTTGACCACCCCAGAAAATGCCGTGCCCATATGACAACAGGAAAATGCAACCTCCCCTTCTGTAAGCTTTTCCACCCTGAAATGTGTCACTCATCAGTTCAGGAAAGACAGTGCTATAACCTTTGTTGCCAGGCACACCACTTAAAGGGTACAAGACGACACAGAACATCCAGACCATGGGAAAACCTGGGTAGCCAAAGCCACTCCAGAAAGAGAGATTTATTTGCGCCAGGAAGAAAAAAAAAGCTGGCAGGAAATGACAGAAATCATACACCAACTGTAATCATTTCTGGAGTGGAACCACAGTCAATGGCCTCCACTCCAAAACAACAGATATTAGTGCCAGGAAAAAAAGACCCCCCCCCATACCACCAATCCAACGACATTGGAGGTGGATACTCGGAGTGAGGTCTTGGAAAGGGTGTTGGAGGCGTGTTTGGGGGTGGAGTTGGGGGGGGGGACTGTGTATCTCTTCTCGGCGGTGTCTTCTCTGGGTGTGTTGAAGATGTTTAATGCCCGTCGTCTGCAGTCTCTAATTGAGTGGGAGGGGCTGGGTTTGATTGGTGTCGTGAGTACGGGAATAAATTCTTAGGTAGTGGTGGTTTTGATATGGACCTGCCTTGTATGGGCCAGTAGGCCTTCTGCAGTGTTCCTCCATTCTTATGTTCTTATTAATCTTTACAAATATACAGGGTCTAAAGCCAGCAACAAATAACAAGATACCTTACATCCCTGGACTGCTTACAGAGTCAAATGCAATGTTTGCAGCTTTCACAGAGATCCACATAACGCATCACTTGGACAATGAAATATGGATTCCTGGCTACAACCTATACAGGTGTGACAGAGTGAACAGGCAAAAGGGGGGGGAGGGTTGGCCTGTATATCACAGAGTCACTTATATGCTCAGAACTACTAAATGCCTCAAATGATGTAGTTGAAGTTTTAGAAGTAAAGATCGAGAATCAAAACCTGGTCATCGTGGTTGTATACAAGCCTCCGGATGCAACGTCCCAACAATTCCAGAAACAGCTTCTGAAAATTGACCACTGTCTGGAAAATCTTCCAGCCCCTGCCCCCAACATCTTGCTCCTGGGGGACTTCAACCTAAGGCACCAAAAATGGAGGAATATTGCAAATAATGTGGTAGCAGAGATAACACCAGGAGGCAGCTCAGATGAAAACTCACACACACACGAGCTTTTAAATCTCTGCACCAAATTCACCTTAAACCAGCAAATAATAGAGCCTACAAGATTGGAGAATACGCTGGACCTCATCTTCACTAACAATGATGATCTGATACTAAATGTCATCATATCAAAAACAATATACTCAGATCACAACATAATAGAGGTCCAGACATGTATGTGGGGGGCCCCAGATCGACAAAATGTGATCAGTCGTGAGGGAGCCTTCTCCAATTTCAACTTCAATAACAAAAACATAAGGTGGGACTAAGTAAACCAAGGCCTAAATGATATAAACTGGGAAGATAGCCTAAGCATCACGGATCCTAACCTATGTCTAGAACAAATTAACTCTGTGGCACTTGAGGTTTGCTCAAGGCAAATTCCCTTAAGAAAAAGGAGGAGAAGATGTAAACTAAAAAGAGAGAGGCGCTCCCTATACAGGCGAAGGCAAAGAATAACAGATCGGCTACAAGAGGCCAATATATCTGAAATACGTAGGGAGGCACTGGTCAGAGAAATAGCAAAAATCGAATTAAAACTAAAGGAATCTTACAGGAATCAAGAAACGCGGGAAGAACTAAAAGCCATAAATGAAATTGAAAGAAACCCAAAGTATTTCTTTTCTTATGCCAAAACAAAGTCGAGAACAACATCCAGTATTGGGCCCCTACTAAAACAAGATGGGTCCTACACAGATGACAGCAAGGAAATGAGTGAGTTACTAAAGTCCTAGTATGACTCAGTTTTTAACGAGCCGCTAACCAGACTGAAAGTTGAAGACCTAAATGAATTTTTTATGAGAGTGCCACAGAACCTGGTAGACACAAGCCTATCTGACATTACCCTGACGCCACATGACTTCGAAAAAGCGATAAATGACATGCCCATGCACTCCGCTCCAGGCCCTGACTCATGGAACTCGGTGTTTATCAAGAACTGCAAGCAGCCCCTATCACGTGCTTTTAACATCCTATGGAGAGGGAGCATGGACACTGGGTTCGTCCCGCAGTTACTAAAAACAACAGACATAGCCCCACTCCACAAAGGTGGCAGTAAAGCAATAGCAAAGAACTACAGACCAATAGTGCTAACGTCCCATATCATAAAAATCTTTGAAAGGGTTTTAAGAAGCAAGATCGCCACTCATCTAGATAACCATCAATTACATAACCCAGGGCAGCATGGGTTTAGAGCAGGTCGCTCCTGTTTGTCCCAACTACTGGACCACTACGACAAGGTCTTGGATGCTCTAGAAGACAAACAGAATGCAGATGTTATATACACAGACTTTGCAAAAGCCTTTGATAAGTGTGACCATGGTGTAATACCACACAAAATGCGTGATAAAGGAATAACAGAAAAAGTTGGTAAATGGATCTATAATTTCCTAACAAGTAGAACACAAAGAGTAGTAGTCAACAGAGTAAAGTCTGAGGCGGCTACAGTGAAAAGCTCTGTTCCACAAGGCACAGTACTCGCTCCCATCCTGTTACTCATCGTTATATCGGACATTGACAGGGATATCAGCCACAGTGCCGTGTCTTCCTTTGCAGATGACACCCGAATCTGCCTGACAGTGTTCACCATTGAAGACACTGCAAGACTCCAAGCAGACATCAACCAAATCTTTAAATGGGCTGCAGTAAACAATATGATGTTCAATGATGAGAAATTTCAATTACTCCGATATGGAAAACGTGAGGAAATTATAATCTCATCGGAGTACAAAACAAATTCCAACCACACAATAGAGCGAAAAACTAATGTCAAAGACCTGGGAGTGATCATGACAGAGGATCTCACCTTCAAGGATCATAACACTGTAGCAATCGCATCTGCCAGAAAAATGACAGGATGGATAATGAGAATCTTCAAAACCAGGGATGCCAAGCCCATGTTGAAACATTTCAGGTCGCTTGTTCTATCTAGGCTGGAATATTGCTGCACACTAACTGCACCTTTCAAGGCAGGTGAAATTGCTGAACTAGAAAATGTACAGAGAACCTTCACGGCACGCATAACTGCAATAAACCATCTCAATTACTGGGAACGCTTGAAGTTCCTAAACCTGTACTCCCTGGAATGCAGGCGGGAGAGATACATTATTATATACACTTGGAAAATCCTAGAGGGATTAGTACCAAATTTGCACACGAGTGTCACTCCCTACGAAAGCAAAAGACTCGGCAGACGATCTAACATCCCCCCAATGAAAAGCAGGGTGCCACTAGCACGTTGAGAGACAACACAATAAGTGTCAGGGGCCCAAGACTGTTCAACTGCCTCCCAGCATACATAAGGGGGATTACCAATAGACCCCTGGCTGTCTTCAAGCAGGCACTGGACAGGCACCTAAAGTCGGTGCCTGACCAGCCAGGCTGTGGTTCGTACGTTGGACTGCGTGCGGCCAGCAGTAACAGCCTGGTTGATCAGGCTCTGATCCACATGAGGCCTGGTCACAGACCGGGCTGCAGGGGCGTTGAGCCCTTAAACTCTCTCCAGGTAAACTTCAGGTAAACTCCAGGTAAACTCCAGGTACTGTAATTGTACTCCATACTGTCACCATCACCACCATGTATATAATGACAACATCATTGTTGTCATTGTGGACAGTGTTGTCAGTGTGGACAGTGTTGTCAGTGTGGACAGTGTTGTCAGTGTGGACAGTGTTGTCAGTGTGGACAGTGTTGTCAGTGTGGACAGTGTTGTCAGTGTGGACAGTGTTGTCAGTGTGGACAGTGTTGTCAGGGTGGTCAGAGTTGTCAGTGTTGAGAGTGTTGTCAGGTAGGTCAGTGTTTTCATGGAGGATAGTGTTATTAGGGTATACAGTGTTGTCAGTGTGGACATTGTTGTAATGTCAGACAGTGTTGTCAAGGTTGAAAATGTTTTCAGGGAGGATAGTGTTGTCAGGGAGGACAGTGTTGTCATGGTGGACAGTGTTGTCAGTGTGTACAGTGACACCACTGTCCACACCATGAACATCACTACTGCATTACTACACAAACCCCACGCCGTGTCCGCCTTGCTCCGTGTTTTTTCGTGTTTTTCGCGGACTCTTTTACGTTCTAGAACTTTAAAACTGTGCCAGTGATCTTATAAGGTACATCCCTCCAGTGCTCGCAACTAATCAGGCAGAAAACAGTTATACTGAGTCAAAAAAAAAGGGAATTAGTGAGCCATAACATAGCAGAGCCATACTCCCAGAGGGAAACATAGGCTTAAGTGACGTGTGAAATAACAAAAGAGAATAAATATTTGTCAGAGGAAGGAAAGTCTCCCTGAAAATAGGGTGAAGATATAACTGTTATAGTGAATATCACAGAGGTGCCGTAGTATACGGATAAGTTAATAAATGTTAAAGTGAAAACTAAGGTGGAAGTGTTAGACCTAACGAGTTTCGTGTTTGAAATCAGTTAGTTGCCAGCGGTCGCCGGGTCCTTACCACGCAGGTCAGCTGTATTGAAAATTTTAGACTGCTAGTGTACCTGAGCAAAATCTAGTGATTACATTGATATAAAAGAATTTCTATCGAAATACGAATAGGTGCACAATCTTGAGAAAATGCGTAAATTGTCCAGCTCGAAAAAAAAATATGATAAACAGTGTCGAGTTGTGAGTTGTCAGTGAACGATTTCAACAACATAAGTCCGTATATCATCCAGTCAACCATAGTGAAAAACAGCAGTGTTGTGGTGGAGGTAGAAAAAAAACTAGAAAAACTAAACCCAGTACAGTGATCCATAAGTGCCTAAAACCCCAGGTGGTAAACCAGGGTGAGGTTAACCAGGGTACCAGAAGTAAACAGGGTGCCAGAGGTAAACCAGGGTGCCAGAGGTACGGCCATCCATCATAGTAGGAGCTGCCAGAAGCACCATTTTTTTTCCTCCAACACGCAAGTTATGCTTTTTGTATCAAACTGATCATTATTACTCTGTTTAATAATCTTCCAGTGGTCTATCTCGCATAACCCAAATAATCCCTACAGGATTCATTAAATAAGTGATACTGGATTTCGTCAGATCCAAGAAATAAGGGAACCAATGACAGGATTCAAAACTGGTATCCTCAACCGGATTCAATAAGCGGCAGGGTTTTTAGGTGGTCTTATCAGACACCCAAACAATAACTTAAAGTGGTAAGATTGTCCCAAACACTTACACATGCAAATAAAATAGATACGATACAAATAGACGGATCACCATTTCAGGGAAGCTATTAGTAGAATATACAGTAAAACAACCAACAAAATCAATCATGAAAACATGTGTAGTATTCAACCAAACAAACAAACGTTCCACTGGATGAATTACATGCAACGTCTGTGGTAAATGGAGCCACGCTCCTTGTGCAAGCATTCAGGAATCAACTACACGAGATATTAAACCAGAGAAGTGTTTTTGGGAATGCCCAAATGAGACCGAACTGTGGAATAAAATCACATTGATATTAAAAGATGACAACATCAAATCGGCCTTCATAAAAAAACATGACAGCATTCTATAACAGTTGGGAAAGTAAAAAATCTGGGCCAGATGGTGCTATCGCTCCTGGTACAGATGTTGCCCTGGTAGACAGTAACTGTAAGGATGGAGAAATAAATGATGGTGACCTGAAGGGGGACAGGAGCTCTAGTGGGGAAACAGATGTAGACAAGGACACACAAAAACCAATGTTACAAACTAGCAATACCATGGTAGATAGTAAACAGGGGGATGCCCCGGGAAATACTGCAGATAAATTACAAGAAACTGATGAAGGCTCCATTGCTAGCACTAGTGCCGAAGATAGAAATGGGACAGGAACACGCACCAATATGGAATACAATGGGTAACACAGTCACAAAAAAAGGGCAAACAGAAACCAGGCCTATGTGAATATTATGCACTTGGTATCTGCAGGCATGGAATATTTGGGAAATTAGATGGGACATGCAATTATGATCACCCCAGAAAATGCCTTGCCCATATGAAAACAGGAAAATGCAACCTCCCATCCTGTAAGCTTTTCCACCCTTAAATGTGCCACTCATCAGTTCAAGAAAGACAGTGCTATAACTTATATTGCCAGGCATACCACCTAAAGGGTACAAGACGACACAGAACATCCAGACCATGGCAAAACCTGGGTAGCCACAGCCACTCCGGAGAGGTTTTTATAGTGCCAGGAAGGAAATAAAGCTGGCAGGAAATGACAGAAATCGTACACCAACTGAAATCATTTCTGAAGTGGAATCACAGTCAATGGCCTCCACTCTAACACAACAGATATTAGTTCCAGGAAAAAAAGACTGCCCCCCATACAACCAATACCACCAATCCAACGACATTCATCTTTGCAAATATACAGGGTCTAAAGCCAACAACGACAAGATACCTTACATCCATGGACTGCTTGCAGAGTCAAATGCTATGTTTGCGGCTTTCACAGAGACCCACATAAGAAATCACTTGGACAATGAAATATGGATCCCGGGCTACAACATATACAGATGTGACAGAGTGAACAGGCAAAAAGGGGGGGTTGGCCTGTATATCACAGAGTCACTTATATGTTCAAAACTACTAAATGCCTCAAATGATGTAGTTGAAGTATTAGCAATAAAGATCGAGAATCAAAACCTGGTCATCATGGTTGTATACAAGCCTCCGGATGCAACATCCCAACAATTCCAGGAACAGCTTCTGAAAATTGACCACTGCCTGGAAAATCTTCCTGCTCCTGCCCCCAACATCTTGCTCCTGGGGGATTTCAACCTAAGGCACCTAAAATGGAGGAATATTGCAAAAAATGTGGTAGTAGAGATAACACCAGGAGGCAGCTCAGATGAAAACTCGCACACACATGAAGTTTTAAATCTCTGCACCAAATTCACCTTAAACCAGCAAATAGTAGAGCCTACAAGATTAGAGAATATGCTGGACCTCATCTTCACCAACAATGATGATCTGATACGAAATGTCATCATATTAAAAACGATATACTCAGATCACAACATAATAGAGGTCCAGACATGCATGCGGGGAGCCCCAGATCGACAAAATGTGATCAGCCGCGAGGGAGCCTTCTCCAAATTCAACTTCAATAACAAAAACATAAGGTGGGACCAAGTAAACCAAGTCCTAAATGATATAAACTGGGAAGATAGCCTAAGCATCACGGATCCTAACCAATGTCTAGAACAAATTAACTCTGTAGCACTTGAGGTTTGCTCAAGGCAAATTCCCTTAAAGAAAAGGAAGAGAAGATGTAAACTAGAAAGAGAGAGGCACGCCCTATACAGGCGAAGGCAAAGAATAACAGAGCGGCTACAAAAGGCCAATATATCTGAAATACGTAGGGAGACACTGGTCAGAGAAATAGCAAACATCGAATTAAAACTAAAGGAATCTTAAAGGAATCAAGAAACGCAGGAAGAACTAAAAGCCATAAATGAAAATGAAAGAAACCAAAAGTATTTCTTTTCTTATGCCATATCAAAGTCGAGAACAACATCCAGTATTAGGCCCTTACTTAAACGGGATGGGTCCTACACAGATGACAGCAAGGAAATGAGTGAGTTACTAAAGTCCAAGTATGACTCAGTTTTTAGCGAGCCGCTAACCAGACTGAAAGTCGAAGACCTAAATGAATTTTTTATGAGAGTGCCACAGAACTTGGCAGACAAATGCCAATCTGACATTACCCTGATGCCAAATGACTTCGAAAAGTCAATAAATGACATCCCCATGCACTCCGCTCCAGGCCCAGACTCGTGGAACTCCGTGTTCATCAAGAACTGCAAGAAGCCCTTATCACGTGCTTTTAACATCCTATGGCGAGGGAGCATGGCCACTGGGGTCGTCCCGCAGTTACTAAAAACAACAGACATAGCCCCACTCCACAAAGGGGTCAGTAAAGCAATAGCAAAGAACAACAGACTAATAGCGCTAACGCCCCATATCATAAAAATCTTTGAAAGGGTTCTAAGAAGCATGATTGCCACTAATCTAGATACCCATCAATTACACAACCCAGGGCAGCATGGGTTTAGAGCAGGTCGCTTCTGTCTGTCCCAACTACTAGACCACTACGACAAGGTTGTGGATGCTCTAGAAGACAAACAGAATGCAGATGTTATATACACAGACTTTGCAAAATCCTTTGACAAGTGTGACCATGGTGTAATAGCACACAAAATGCGTGATAAAGGAATAACAGGAAAAGTTGGTAGATGGATCTATAATTTCCTTGAAAAAGCTCTGTTCCACAAGGCACAGTACTCACTCCCATCCTGTTCCTCATCCTCATATCGGACATAGACAATGATATAAGTCACAGTGCCGTGTCTTCCTTTGCAGATGACACCCGAATCTGTATGACAGTGTCCACCGTTGAAGACACTGCAAGACTCCAAGCAGACATCAACCAAATCTTTACATGGGCTGCAGAAAACAATATGAAGTTCAATGATGAGAAATTTCAATTACTCAGGTATGGAAAACGTGAGGAAAATAAAATCTCATCGGAGTACAAAACTAATTCCAACCACACAATAGAGCGAAAAACTAATGTCAAAGACCTGGGAGTGATCATGTCAGAGGATCTCACCTTCAAGGACCATAACACCGTAGCAATCGCATCTTCTAGAAAAATGACAGGATGGATAAGGAGAACCTTCAAAACCATGGATGCCAAGCTCATGTTGACACTTTTCAGGTCGCTTGTTCTATCTAGGCTGGAATATTGCTGCACACTAACTGCACCTTTCAAGGCAGGTGAAATTGGTGACCTAGAAAATTTGCAGAGAACCTTCACGGCACGCATAACTGCGATAAACCACCTCAATTACTGGGAATACTTGAAGTTCCTAAACCTGTACTCCCTAGAACGCAGGCGGGAGAGATACATTATTATATACACGTGGAAAATTCTCGAGGGATTAGCCTTGTGGATCAGAGCTTTTCACTGTAGCCGCCTCAGACTTTACTCTGTTGACTACACTTTTGTGCTACTTTTTAAAATTATAGATCCATCTCCCATTTTCCTGTTTTTCCCTTTATCACGCATTTGGGTTATTACCCATGGTCCACTTGTCAAAGGCTTTTGCAAAGTCTGTGTATATATCATCTGCATTCTGTTTGTCTTCTAGGTCTTCTGGACAGTGTTGTCATGGAGAACAATGTTGTTAGTGTGGACATTATTGTCAAAGAGGACATTACCTGGAGTATACCTGGAGAAGGTTTGGGGGGGTCAACGCCTCCGTGGCCCGGTCTGTGACCAGGCCTCATGGTGGATCATGGTCTGATCAATCAGGCTGTTACTGTTGGCTGCACGCAACCCAACATACGAACCGCAACCCTGCTGTTCTCAGTGTGGTCAATGTTGTTAGGGTGGGCAGTGTTGTCAAAGTGGGCAGTGTTGTTAGTGTGAACAATGTTGTCAGGATTCACAGTATTTTCAGTAAGGACATTGTTCTCAGCGTGGACAGTGTTGACAGTGTCGACAGTGTTGTCAGTGCAGACAGTTTTGTCTGAATGGTCTGTGTTGTCAGTATGGAAAGTGTTGTCTGGGTGGACATTGTTGTCAATGAGGACTGAGTTTTCAGGGTGGACAGTGTTTTCAGGGTGGACAGTATAGTCAACGTAGATAGTGTTGTCAGACAGTTTTGTCAGTGTGAACTGGTGTCAAAGAGGACAATGTTGCCAGAAAAGAAAGTTTTGTCTATGTGAATTTGTTTCCAGTGTGGACAGTGTCGTCAGGGAGGACAGTGTTGTCAGGGAGGAAAGTTTCATCACTGTGGAGAGTGTTTTCAGGGTGGACAGTGTTGTCAGGGTGGACAGTCTTGTCAGTGTGGACAGTGTTGTCAGGGTTCCCAGATTTTTCAGGGTGGACATTGTTGTAAGGGAGGACATTGTTGTCAGGATGGAAGGTATTGCCAGGGAGGAAAGGATTGTCAGGGTCGACTACGTTATCATTGTAGACAGTGTTGTCAGGGAGGACATTGTTGTCAGTGTGGTCAGTGTTGTCAGGGAGGATACTATTGTCAGTGAGCATAGTGTTGTCAGGAAGGACACTTTTGTCAGTATTGGACAGTGTTTTCAGGGAGGACTGTGCTGTCAATATGAGGAAGGAGCTTACTATTTCTAGTATCAGTGATAGGATTGTTGAGATTAACACTGACTTTATTAGAATGTTAAAAAATGAAAAACACTTCACAATCAATCTTACTAAACAAAGTAAAACACAGATCAAATGGGTTGTAAAAATGCAATTACATTAAGTTTTATAACCTGCATGAATTATATCCTGTAGGCAAAAGAGCATTTCAC
>WNWK01051228.1:0-12552 GCA_009830355.1 Cherax destructor
ATTGGGTTGAGCAAATATTCTGTTAGTGGGACGGATTGTGAAGGACCTGCCTATTGGGGGCCAACAGGCCTGCTGCAGTGTTCCTCCTTTCTTATGTTCTTATGTAAAAAAATTAAATTTTCCGTAAATTCAGAAAGCCTTGATCTTCACCACCAGCAACGAGAATTAATGGTAGTTTCTCAAACACTGCAACATTTTTATCTTCCATTTTCCAGCACTAATGAAACCTTGTAAGGAATCCATGAATTTTATGTTTGTATTCCTTCCTTTCCATCTAAATTCAGTTTATTCAGTTGCTCAAAAATTTCAACTAAATAGGCAAGATGCATGATCAATTCGTTATATCCAGCCAGGCAAAAACTAGATCATTTAACCCAACTACAGAAACGCAAGACTTATCGCCAGGAAGAAAACACTCAATACCGCAGAATCCTGGAATCATCACTTATCTGTATATCCAACAACTTCATCCAAAACAACGGCTTCTATAAATAGCTGAACCCCTTGCCAAGAAACATCTTCATGGTTATCCCACATAAGAACATAAGAATGGAGGAACACTGCAGAAGGTCTACTCATTATTGTCCAATCTCTTTTTAAAGCTACCCAAGGTCCTAGCCTGTCACCCTACTCGGAAGACTGTTACATGCAAGTTCAGATCCAACCTACCCAGATTCTCCACCTGACTCCATCCTATAAATACTCACGTATTTTTCACCCAGGTAGATCTGTTTGTGACTTGATAAAGCACACTATATGGGCGAAACGTGGTCAATAAAGGATCACTTTATACTGCTTATGTGTTTATTTTTCCATTATGTCGGTATTTTATCCATTTCTTTCCACCCTCTAGTATATTGGGTTACTCGACTCCGGTAATACAAGACGAGCAACTTAACCATGCCTCTAGAAAAGAAGCTTAACCTCATCTTTAAGTGAACATAGCAGTTTTTTGCTTCACCCTTGTTAACTGATCATCTGTTGTCTTCAAAGTTCTGCAGCAAACCTCCATCGAGTAGGCAAACCCGCATCTTCAGTTGGTGAAACTATTGGCGTCTGCGTCCACCAGCGACTACCTCGTCTCTCACACGACCAGCGACTTTACCTCTGTCTCTCACACGACCAGCGACCATACCTCGTCTCCTCACATCGACCAGCGACTACCTCGTCTCTCACACGACCAGTTGTCCCCGTTGTGTATATTAGCTTCGCTTCACGAAAATAATTTGTCTTCTATTTTTCATTATTTGCTTCAGTTAATATAATTTCACGTTTGATTGTTTTACATTTTATTTAATAGCGTTTTTGTAATATTTTTTTCCCCGGGGCCCCTGATAAACTTTTTCAAGGGTTTTTAACTTTGTGAACCACTAACATTTTTAATATATCTCTTCAAACAGGCGTAGTGTCTGATACGTGGAGGACGGCCAATGTAATTCCTATTTTAAAGCAAGGAACAAGTCGTTACCGTCAAATTACCGCCCAATATGCATGACCTCAATTGTAGGCAAATTACTAGTCAATTATAATTATAGCTGATATTACAAGAAGCCATCTTAATATGCATAATTTGATTAATGATACTCGATGGATTCACGAGGGGCCATTCCTGCCTAACTAATTTACTAACCTTCTTCAGAAAAGCTTTTGAGGCTGTTGATCACGATAAAGAATTTGATATTATTTATTTGGATTTTAGTAAGGCTTTTGATAGAGTACCCACCAGAGACTGTTAAAGAAAGTGGCAGCTCATGGCACTGGGAAACATTCTGTCATGGATCAAGTCATGGCTCACCAACAAGAAGCAGAGTGTGCATAAATGGGGTGAAGTCTGAGTGGGGTCTGTAACAAGTGGAGTTCCACAGGGATCGGATTTGGGCCCATTGTTATAATATATATCGATGATCTTGATGAGGGGAAATTTCTAGTGATATGAGCAAATTCACCGATGACGCGATAATTGGTAGGATAATTGATTCAGACGTAGATGTCATGGATGGTTTAGAAAAGTGCCAGATGCAGTTCAATGTACATAAAAGCAAAGTTTTGAAGCTTAGGAATGTTCATAACCCTGTAATGTAGAACTTAGCCATACAGATTGCGAAAAGGACTTGGGGGTTATGGAAAAACAGCAACCTTAAACCAAGACAGCAATGCCTAAGCGTACGTAATAAGGCAAACAGATTACTGGGATTTATATCAAAAAGTGTAAGCAACAAAAGTCCAGAGGTTATACTACAGCTATATATCATTAGTAAGGCCTCACCTAGATTATGCAGCTCAGTTCTGGTCTCCATATTTCAGAATGCACATAAATTCGTTAGAAAACATTCAGCAAAGAATGACAAAATTGATACATAGCATTAGAAACCTCCCGTATGAAGAAAGTTAAGTCCCTTAAATTGCATGCACTTGTAAGACGTAAGACGAAGAGTGAGGGAAACATGATTGAAGTGTATAAGTGGAAGATGGGTATTAATAAAGGGGATATAAATAAGGTCTTGCGGATATCCCTCCAAGAAAGAACCCGCAATAATGGATTCCAATTAGACAAGTTTAGATTTAGAAAGGATATAGGCAAGTACTGTTTTCGAACAGAGTTGTAGATGCGTGGAACAATCTTCCGAGTTTTTTTGGTTTATAAACAGATTTGGGGGGGGAGAGTGGGGAATTAATGAGTGAAAAATTTTAAATAATTTTTTTGGGTACAGAAAATTTTAAAAATTTTGTTGTTGGTGGTTGAAGGCCCAGTAACCCGGGTGCTCATTTTTTCTTTTGTTCTTAGTCAACAAGGTACAATTTACTACTCCACTTGGTTACAGTAATGAATCATGTAAGTAAATTTATTTTCATTGCCCGTACATGGTTGCACTCATGAACGAATTATAAAGCAATGAGCAATCTATTAGGCCTACACCCAGCCACAACTGTAATGAGTTATTGGTGCAAATTTTAATTGTTGGGTCACACACACATAAGAACATAAGAACATAAGAATGGAGGGAACACTGCAGAAGGCCTACTGGCCCATACAAGGCAGGTCCTTTTCAAAACCACCACTATCTAAGAATTTATTCCCCGTACTCACGACACTAATCAAACCCAGCCCCTCCCACTATATTTGTCCACCTCTTTAAATCCACACCCAAGGTCCCAGCCCTATCACCCCACTCGGAAGATTGTTCCACGTATCTACAACTCTGTTCGAAAACCAGTACTGCTCATGTCCTTTCTAAATCTAAATTTCTATCCACTAATCCGTTATTTCTGGTTCTTTACTTGTCTGATATCCTCAGTATTTCTTATTAATATTCCTTTGTTTATACCCATCATCCACTTGTACACCTCGATGATATCTCCTCATTCTACGCCCAGAGTAGTGGAGATTCAACGCCTCTAAGTCTATCTTCATTGGGAGATTTCTTATACTGTAAATCATTTTAGTCATTCTTCTTTGTATGTTCTCCAATGAATCTATATCCATCCCAGTAAGGTGACCAAAACTGAGCTGCATAATCCAAATGAGGTTCACTAGTGATGTATAGAGCTGTAAAATAACTTTGGACTTCTTGTTGCTTATACTTTTGGAAATAAATCCTAGTAATCTGTTAGCCTTATTGCGCACACTTAGGCACTGTTGTCTTGGCTTTAGATTCCTGCTACCATGACTCCCAAGTCTTTTTCACATTCTGTATGATCAAGCTCTACTCACCTAGTTTATAAATTCATGAGGGATATTTTCATTACCAACGACTAGCAATCTTACACTTGTCCACACATTAAACTTCATCTGCCACTTTTCAGACCAAGACATTAATTTGTCCAAATCCTCCTGGAGTTCACTGGTATCCTGCTCAGAATGAATTATACGGCCTATTTTTGTATCATCAGCAAATTTACCATGTCACTGCAATTCCTTCATCAAGGTCATTTATGTAAATTATGAACAAGAACAATGGCCCAAATCGATCTCGTGGAACGCCACTAGTGACTAATCCCCATTCAGATTTGACCCTTAATGGAAACTTCCTGCTTTCATTGCGCGCTTCATGCCTCTATCCATGCTAGAACTTTACCTCCTGGCGGTCGAGCGCCACCTTTCTTAAGAGTTCCCGAGGTACCTATCGAAGGCCTTACTGAAATCCAAGTAAACTATATCATACTTTTATCACTGTCTACTGCCTCAAATGTTTTATTGAAAACGTCAGTAAATTTATAGCAGGAACGACTTCTCGTGAACCCATGCTGAGATTCATTAATCAAATTATGTTCTTCAAGGTAGACTCCCTAATAATATCAGCTATACTGATTCTAATAATTTGCCTACTATAGATGTGAGGCTTATTGGACGGTAATTTGATGGAATTGACTTATCCTAATTTGGAATATAGGAACTACATTAGCTATCTTCCACATCTCTGGCACAACACCAAAGTTAGGATGGACGTATTAAACACATTCATTAATGGCTGACTAAGTCTATCTTACATTCTTTAAGCACCCTGGAAACAACTCGTCGGGTCCCGGGGACTTATTTTGCTTCAGTTTCTTATCTATCTGTTTGATAACCATGTCCCTCAGACAGTAATATTAGTTAACTTGAATTCTTCAGGAACTGAATAATTGTTAATTTCTGGAATCTCATTTGATGTCTTCTTGTAGTAAAGACTGACAAAAATAGTCACAACAGAGAACACACATTTCCAGTTCGTTATCCGTCAGCCGTCCATTCCCAATTTTCTCAGAGGACCTACCTTTCCTCACCTCGTCCTATACACTTGAAAGAACCCTTGGATTAGTCTTTGATTCATTAGCAAACCTTAATCTCATAGTCACGTTTAGCCTTTCTTTCTAACTCTCTTACTTCCCTTTTCAATTGAACATATTGGTCAATAAGGTTAACATCTCCTTGATGCGCCTATAACCCTCTTTTCTCCCCTAAGGATGTTTTAGCCTCCTGTTAACCATTTTTGGGATCGTTGTTGGACCTAAATTTCTCTGGGGAATAAATATACTCTGTGCACGTTAAAATATTATTAAGAAAAATCATAAACTAGATCCCATCGTTGGTCGTTAGCTAGATTACCCCAGTCGAGATTAGACAGGTGTTCTCTAAGTCCATTATAGTCATGAACGAAAATCAGGAACTTTTACCGTATTATCCCTATTCTCGTACTCCCAGGTAATATTAAAAGTATTGATTTGTGATCACTTGCGCCAAGCTCCTCAGTGATCTCCAGATTATTTACAAGGGTTTCTTTTATTTGACAAGACTAGGTCGAGCAAATTATTGCCTCTGGTAGGCTCCGTCACACACTGCTTCAGAAACAGTCCTGAACTACTTCATAAAGTCACTGACTCCAGATTACCTGTCAAAGAAGTCTGTCAATTTGACTAAAGTTAAAACTCTACTATCACTACGTTATTGTGTCTAGAAGCCCTAACAATTTCGTCCCAAAGAAGACTCCCTCTATCGTGTTCCAAGCCCGGAGGTCGGCATAACCTAGAATCAGTTCTTCTTGACCCTCTAGAAACTCTACCCAAAACAGATTCTGTTAATGGTCCATCTATTTATGCCTGTTTATGCAGTACTTATATTTTTCGCACATATAATGCAACTCCACCCCCTTTCCCATTATATCTATCTACATGGAACAACTTGGAAACCCTGAATATGACACACTCTGCAATCATATCCCGACTCTTTATATTATACCACGTTTCAGTTATTGCAATGATGACTGCCCCAGCACATGCTAGCAAACGTAATTGCCAATTTTATTTCTGGCGCTGACAAAGTTAGTAAAATGCCTTGATATGTGTCTTCTTAGAACCTTTTTTCAGTTTTTGTTTACAATACCTTCTGTTACTATCATTACCCTGATCCTGGCCCCGCCTCTTCGCTGCCTGCTGGTCTGGCCCTGCTCTCCTGCTCCATACACTACATGTGTGTGTGTGTGTGTGTGTGTGTGTGTGTATTAGATAGGTAAAACATAATATAATCGTTATTTAGTAATAGTTGCAGGTGGTGGTGGTAGTAGCAGCGTTGTTAGTAGTAGTAGTAGTAGTAGTAGTAGTAGTAGTAGTAGTAGGTAGTTAGTAGAAGTAGTAGTAGAGGTAGTAGCAGAAGTAGTAGTAGTAGTAGTAGTGGAAGTAGTTGGAGGTAGTAGTAGTAGTAGTTGTTGTAGCAACAGCAGTGCAGGTAACTCATTATGCTACGTGATGGCAGTGATTATGTTTCAACATCTCTCACCCCTAATGCCCTCAATTGCTTGGTAACGCCTGATGAACTTCCTTTGAGAGCGAAATGTTGCCACTATAAAATGTCACATTAGTTGCACTTGTGTCCTTTACCTAACAAATTTGGGTAATTCCTACCAGTATCACAGTATGTTTGTATTGGCCAGTAAGCGTTGACCCCGAACAACATCTTCCAGGCAGACTGCAGCAGGTGGCCATGTTAGTACGAACAATTATTACATACCTCTTCAAGTCAAACCTGAGAGCAAGGAAGATTAAGCTTGGCGAGCAGGCTGGCTTATGAGCAGACTGGCTTGGCGGGCAACCAAGCGGCTAGCACACTGGCTTGGCGAGAGGCTTCAGATATGTTTACACAGTAACTAGTAACGTTCTAAGTATGGTTAATATCACTGTTAGATTAACCACATTCAAGACAATTATTAACTAATGTTATCCACAGGTTTAACACTCAGAAGAATGTGAGGTAGTGGAACAAATGATTGCTGGTGTGGCGAATGTTGTATGCAATGCTAGAGGAGAGCGTAGTATCCCACACTGGATGCTCAGTGGACAACTGAGGGTGTGTGCGTGATGTGTCCTGGTCTGGGTGTGTGGGCTCCGGCCCCACCGATAATACCCAGACCACTTCCCTGCCCTCCACCTCCACCTTGCCTGCCTGGGTAAACCAGCTACCCTGCCCACCATCACCACCTGCTCACAGTAAACCAGGGCCACCATGCCCACCCTGACCACCCACCCCCACCACACTAGTGCAACTTCCTAGACACACGGAAAGAACATCTTAAAAGCGGAAAAATTAAATGAAAGGTATTTCCGATACATCAGTGATGCCTGAGAGGTATTACCTCACCTCAGTGATCCTGAGAGGTATTACCCGGTACCTCAGTGATGCCTGAGAGGTATTACTGCACCTCAGTGATCTCTGAGAGGTATTACCCGGTACCTCAGTGCGATCTCTGAGAGGTATTACCCGGTACCTCAGTGATGCCTGAGAGGTATTACACTGGCACCAGTGATCTCTGAGAGGTGGCCACCAGTACCTCAGTGATCTCTCTCTGAGATGGAGTGAGGCTGAGATGGAGGAAATGTGTTGCAAAGCCACAACCAGACTTTTATGAGTGACAACCTGTCTACTTCCTTCCCTCTGCTACTATGACCAATGTCAGTCCTGTACAGCCACATACCTAATCTGACACCCAGGACAGCAGTACATTTTTTGTGAAATTGACGTACCTGTTGACTTGTCTGGACTATGCTGACTACACTGTCTTCTCCTGAAATGGGCATCTACACTCATACACTGTATAGTTCAAATAGCTAAGTCAGGGGTAGAACAACACCATGTATATATGTACTTTTTATGTTTTTCTAAGGGTACCCATAGTGTTATTAAAATCAATTTCCTTGTAAATAATGTCACTGCAAGTTTGTTGCATGCAACATGTATTTTAACATCTGTATTATAGGCCAGGGCAGTGCCCCTTTATGTCACATGTCACACCCTAGAAAATGCTACTGTCCCCCCTGTTTACAGTGTAGGATGGTTCAGTGCCCCTTTTATGTGGGACAAACCTGATGCCCAAAAAACCCCGAAAAACCTTTTGTAAGAAGATTTAGGTTCCGGTGCTGGGTCTTCTGGCTCCATCCTCCACTATGCTGCCTGAGGAGGAGGGGTTGTTTTTCCCCCGGGAAAAACTCCCGGCCCCCGGGGCTTTACCAGATGGCGACCCGGCCCGGCCCCCTGGCGGGGTAGCGGGGCCGAGTCCCCCCTGGGGGGGGGACCCTCAGCGGTGAGCCAAAATGGTCCCAGGCCCCCATATTCGGGCCCCGCACGAGGCGGTAGGAGATAGTTGCGGGCCCCCCCTGGTCTGCCACCTTCCCCCCCCCCAAAGGGGGCTGAGGGGGAAGGGGGGAGGCTTGGGCCCACAGATGGTAGCAAGCCCCCCCTTGGGCCACCCTGCCCTGAAGGGCTGGGCATGGTGAGCGACCTGCTGCCCCAAACACCCAGTTTTCCCCAAATGTATACAGGGGGATTTTTTTTGGGGCCCGCTAAAATTTTGTAGATTTTGGGGTAAGCCAAAGCCAGGGCCTGCGGGGGTTAATTTTTTTTTTTTTTTTTCCCTTTTGCCTACCTGTAGTGTCATGTCGAGAGGAAAAAAGGGGGCATGGGCCCCAAAAAAAAAAAAAAAAAAGTAAGTAGATGGTAAGCCACTGTACTTCTCAAATCCCCCCCCGGGTGAGTTTGTTGGGGTCTAGTTCCACTGAATTCCCCCAGAGGGCACCCCCTCTAGTTAGGGATTTCCATGCCCCCTTTTCATTCCCCAAAAACCTTTTGGCCTTCCCCCAAAAAAACCCCCCGCTGTGAGCCCCCCCCTTTTTCCCAAAAAAGAAAAGCTAGTCAACGGGCCCCTTTTTTTCTCACCTCCCTTATGCTACCCTGGAATACAGATCAGCCCAAAAAACAATTAAAACAGTGGTGGCAAGACAGTCACAGCAGCAGTTGTTTTTTCCCAAGAGAGGAACTGGGGGAAAAATTTTTCCCCAAAAAAGGGGGTACGCCCTTTTTAAAAGGGCTTTTCCCGGCCCCCTTTTTAAAAAAGGGCCCCCTAGGGGCCTAACTTCCTGATCAACAACCTTAACTGGGTAACAGATGTATGAACCCCCAAAAAAAGGTACGTAGTCATTGGGCCAGGGTTTCAATGAATGTATATGAGTGATTGAAACATTTGATCTAAATGTGACTTTTACCTTAGCAGGAAAGTTATAGAAATTTCTTTTCCCTTTCTTTCCTTTAATTTACAATCATGTTTCCAGTGATCAAAGTATTTAGAGAACACAAGCAGGAGGTGCGGGGCCCCAAAAGATTGCCCCGAGAGCTGAGGAGGTTGTTGAGGTGGTTTGGACAAGAGAGAATGGAACGAGACAGAGTGACTTCGAGAGTGTATAAATCTGTAGTGGAGGGAAGGCGGTAGGGGTCGGCCTAGGAAAGGTTGGGGGGAGGGGGAAAAGGAATTTTTGGGGCGGGGTTTTTGGGTTTTCCAGAAAGTTGTGTGTTTTTATTTGATAGGAGTGAAGGGAGGCATATGGTTTTTAATACTTGACGTGCTGTTGGAGTGTGAGCAAAGTAACATTTATGAAGGGATTCGGGGAAACCGGCAGGCCGGATTTGGGAGTTCGGGAGAGGGAAAAACAGTCCCGGGCACCCTGAAGGGGGGGTGAAAATGTTGCAGTTTTATAATTTAGTAAAGCACCCTTCTGGCAAGACAGTGATGGAGTGAATGATGATGAAAGTTTTTCTTTTTGGGGCCACCCTGCCTTGGTGGGAATGGGCCGATGTGTTAATAAAATAAATAACAAGCATTTTAATTGCAAATTGTTGCAGTGGTTTGCAAGTGTTGAAATTTAGCTGAGGTCAGCAATGATCCCCCGCTGAGCTGGGGGATGCAGGCGCAGCAGATTGAACTGGGACACGGGGGACGGGAGTTTGGGGGGAAATTTGACCTGAAAAAGGGAACTTTATCGACACGTCCTTTCCCATTAAACCTCCACTAACGCGGGAAATTGGGATAAGAACTCTGTTCCAGCACGTTTAGTGGAAAATCGAAAAGTATAATCAGAAGTGTGCACAGCTTATTACTACTGAAAAAAGACTGAAATGAAAGAACGAAAAGGGGAAAAAATGAGTTTGTGTCGTCTAACAAGGCAGGACTTTCAGCAGCGTTTTCAAACAAGACAGCGATATCCGGGTGTGAATTAAGGGTCCGATACAAATACCCAAAGTCTGCTTATCCCTAGATGCCACCAGCTGTGCAGTTAGGAAAGCATTATTGGCTTTAGGCAGATTTATCATTCACCCGGTAAGTCGCGGGGGATCCCCCCAAAAAAATGTGAGTAAACAGCCGTTAAACCCCTTTCAATGACTGATTATATGGCATATGCCCTTTTTAATAAAAAGTCTCAGTGTGATTTGTCTTTTCCATACACCCCCGTGGGGAGGGGAAAGTCCGCGCCCAAAAACGAATGGGATGGCTGGGGCGGGATGCATCTACAAGTTAAAAAGCAAAAATTTTACCAGTCCACTTTATCGTAGGGGGACATTCCTCCACAAAGTTTTGGGTTTTTTTCAACCGGATGTTTGATCAAAATTTGAACCAGCAGAGTGGCCACATTTGGTCCAAAGACTTTTACCCAGTGTATAAGTATGTACGATCCAAGGTCCTTTTAGAAAAGCTGTAAAACTATTGTTTTTACAAAAGAAACCAGAATATATGAGTCTTGTTTGACCTAAGAGAGGAAGGAAGAAGCATGAAGATGTTTACTACTTCATCACCTTGTACAAAAAACATCCGTCTCTACGAGTCCTGAAGTCCTGCCCCCAAGCTTCATTAGACACAGAATCAGCAGGGGTCCAGGGGTGTAATTTCCTGAGTTTTCTTCAAGAAATCTTCATGACGTCACCTAGGTCTTCCCGGGGCCCATGCAGTTCTTCAGTCACGTGTTCAGCATCACCTGTATGTTTCTGCTGTTGTTTTGATCAGCACGGCTATTTTAGAAAGTCAGAGGCGAGTTGTGTGGTGCTCTGCGTCCAGTGTGGTTGTTTCTCCACATGTTTGTGAGTGGGGGGGGAAGGAGGGGGTCCTCGCCCCCTCCACGTCGTCTCACACCACCATACACCACTATGTTACTCACTCCCCTGCTGTTTTTCTATGAATTAGTAAATTCTTTTTCCAGAGTTTTGTATTTAGTGCCCAAGGTCACTCGGGAAACCCTGTGGGTCATAAAGACATGTGGGGGAAAAAGGCCCAAAAGGATCAACAAGCCAGGTGGAGCGAGCCAGGGTTACCAAACCAGATGTCCAAAGCCACATGCTGTTGTCTTCTGCCTGGTGTCCCCCTTTACATCACCATGCTGCCCGGGATCACTCCTGATGTCCCCGGGCCTTCGACGTCACTCCGACGCCACCTCGCGACGTCACCCACGAGTCTGTCCGACGTCACCCGACGTCTACCGGGGCGTCACCTCGAGACGTCACCCAGGACATATACCCGACATCACCTTCCAACGTCACCCACAACCCTTACCCGGTACCAGTGATCCCCAGAGGTATTACCCAGTACCTCAGTGATCCCTGAGGGTATTACCGTACCTCAGTGATCCCTGAGGTATTGCCCAGTACCTCAGTGATCCTTGGAGAGGTATACCCAGTACCTCAGTGATCCCTGGAGGTATTACCCAGTACCTCAGTGATCCCTGAGAGGTATTACCAGTACCTCAGTGATCCCGGGAGAGGTATTACCTGGTACCTCAGTGTAAAAAAGTAAACCCTCACTCCCCAGATTAAATCGGTCACATGTGGTGTATAAATTTTTAGTGATGAGCTTCAGAAATTTTCATTATTATTTTGATAATATTGTGATTAACTATTTATGTAAACAATATCTGGAGTCTACCGGGAGGGCATTCCGGGATCAATGCCCGCCCCCGGTCCACGACCAGGCTTCCGGTGGATCGGGGCCTGATCAACCAGGCTGTTACTGCTGGCCGAACGTAGTTCAACGTACGAACCACAGCCCGGCTGATCCGGCACCGACTTTAATTAGTATCTGTCCAGCTCCCTCTTGAAGGGCAGCCAGGGGCCTATTGGTAATTCCCCATGCTTGGTGGGAGGCTGTTGAACAGTCTTGGGCCCGGACACTTATGGTGTCTTTCTTAGTGTACCAATGGCATCCCCACTTTTCTTTAGGGTATTTGCATTGCCTGCCCAGTCTTTTACTTTCGTAGGGAGTGATTTCTGTGTGCAGATTCGGGACCATTCCTTTAGGATTTTCCAAGTGAGACTAAGATATATTTTTTCGCCTGGGTTCCAGCGAGTACAAGTTAAGTGCTTCAAGCGTTCCCAGTAGTTGAGGTGTTTGATAGAACTTATATGTGCAGTAAGGTTCTCTGTACACTCTAGATCTGCAATTTCACCTGCTTTGAATGGAGATGTTAATGTACAGCAGTATTCCAGCCTAAAAGAACAAGTGATTTGAAAAGGATCATCTTGGCTTGACATCTCTGTTTTGAACGTTCTCATTATCCATCCTATCATTTTCTTTGCGGGTTTTGATCGTGGCACTGTTGTGATTCTTGAAAGTGAGAGATCCTCAGAAATTTCCACTCCCAGGTCCCTCACATTATTTTTTCCGCTCTATTGTATGATCAGAGTTTTTAGTATACTCTGTTCTATATTATCTCCTCCCGTTTTCCATAACGGGTAGTTTGGGTTTATTGAAAATCATTTTTTTTCGT
>WNWK01051229.1:0-12551 GCA_009830355.1 Cherax destructor
CCCACAATGCACCACTGGCTGCCTGTTTTTTTTTATACTGCACCCCTGACCACACAGACCCATTCTCTCACATGTAGGCCTACCAGCTTTCTCCTGCTTGATTTGAGGCCACTAAAATTTATGCGTCTGAATACGCCCGAAACATTCCGTAAGATGTATATATATCCCCGAAACAGTCAAAGGGTTAATATTGTTTATTATGTCATATTAGATGAATTGTGATAGATAAATAAGCCGAAGTGTTGATATTAGTGTCATTGAAGGACTATTGTTGCGATCCTGAAAAAATTTGGGTCAAATGGTTGACGGACCATTTGGGTACTCCCGCCCAGTATTCTGGGCTGCAGCGCCCGTGTGACGTCACCATTTTTTTATTCAGGGTGAAAACCTGGCAAAAAAGGCAGTATGATCACGCGACTGAGTAGCATTAGCTTGTCTTCTACTCGGTTTCCTGGGTATGATCCACGCTTGTGACGTGGACCCCACGTATGGACTGGGGAGCTGGCTACTACTGAGCTGTGGATGGCATAAGTGTTTTTGCCTTGAACCCCAGCTTGCCAGACTCAGTTCCTGTCAGCTGGTGGACCAGACATTACGGATGGCTTGTGTGATAGTCTTTTATTGTGACCCTGTTCAAGGAACTTAACAGAAAAGGCGTTCATGAAAAAAAGTGTTTGAGAAGAAAGCGTTTAAAGGCAAGAGAAAAGGGTTCTTGTGTGACACGGAAAAGGTTTTTCCAGGTGACACGGAGGGCGTCATGTGACAGAAAAGTGTCGTGTGACACTATGAGAAATGTCATAACACAGAGACAAGGGGGTCTATGCAGACATGGAGACGAAGGATTCTGACGACAAGAAAAGGGAGTGTCATATAACACGTTGTTGGTGGGGTCATGACTCTGGCTTTTCACTAGTAAGATCTTGTGTGACACTGTTAGGTTTGTGTCTTGTTAAAAACTTTACGGTTTTGTCTTGTGGCCTGTTACGGTTTGTGTCTTGTGTGACACTGTTTTTCGGTTTTGGTTTTTCTTGTGTGACACTGTTACGGGTTTTTCTTGTGTGACACTTTAAATTTTTCTTGTGTGACACTGTTACGTTTGTCTTGTGTGACACGTTACGGTTTTGTCTTTGTGACACCGTTATTTTTTTGTGTAACTTTAGTTTGTTTTTGTTAATTTGGTATTGTTTAAAGTGACATTAAATTAGTCGTACAAATTCAACAATGCTTATTGTTAATCATAGTACAAATATTGCTTATCTTAAATTGTACAAAAATCATACTCATGCTTTTTTGTTTTATTGTACAGATTATTGTACTATTTATATAATATTTTTTTCTAGTAGAAAAAAAATATATTTATAATAATGTTTTTTTTTATTTTATACCCCCCACAAAAAAATTTATTATAATGTTCGATTTGCATTATTGGTTATGAGGCTGTTTCCCTTAGACTATCAGACCGGTAATCGGGTTTTCCCCTAGCCCCGTTTAAATTTTTTAATATTGTAATAACTATCTTGTCCTGTCTCCAAAAAAAATCCTGCCGCCGCCACTACTAACATATGTAATGACATTTTATTCATTCTAGAGTGTTTTGGGTTTCTGTTTATTTATATTTTTATTATGTCATATTAGATGTTTTGATAGATAAATAAACTGTATAGGTTGATATTAGCATCTGTTGAAGGAGTATTTTGTCCTGTCCCCAAACAATACTCCCCTCCTGCCTTCAATAAAGGTATGTAATAGTGTTTAAATGTTTTTTATCCATTTCTTTAGTCATTTTATTTAGTTCTCATTGTTTTGTGTATGTAAAACTATAGTTAATTTTAAAAAAAAAAAATTTTTGTTGATTTTTTTTTGTCTGGAATGAATTAATTGTATTTACATTAATTCTTATGGGGAATATTATTTGGTTAAAGGCCATTTGGTTTAAAAAGGCCTAGCTCCTGGAACGGATTACAGCCGTAAGGTCCACTGTACATCCATCTTAGTCTTGTGCTCCTCTTTCTCAAGTTTCTGCAGCTCCTCAGTGGTAGCTCTTCCCTGTGCCCTTCCCTTAACTCCTCCACATCGAGAGAGGTAAACATGGGTAGTGCGCGGTGTCATGACTCATTTTGCCCCATACAAGTTCTAGCATCAAATCTTTCCCAAAAAAATGTTTTACCAAACAAAAAAATTTTGCGTCCCAAAAAGGATATACCAAGTTTGGGCTTATTCCAAAACGGACGTATACCGGGGATCACTGTATTTTTTTTCAGGTTTTTTAAAATTTAAAAATTAATTTTGAACAGCATCAGTTTTGTCCCAAAACATGTATTTTATCAAAAAGGGTCTATCTAAAATGCAACATAAAAACGTATATCAGACTTCTGTTTTAATAAGCAGTAAATTCTTATCTACACACCTAATTAGTCTTGATCCTTTTTAAATCTATAAACATGAAATTAATTCATGGGGAAACCACTATTATATTGAAACCTACTTTTTATTTATTGGATATTTTTGATTAATATGTACTTTTTTAAAATTTTAATGTATTGATGGATTTATTTTATGCTACAGCTTAGTTAATTCTTTTTTTCAGCAGGGTTTTATGGCAGTGCAGACATTCATGACCTACCCCTGCTTGCAAATTTGACAACACTAGTGACAATAAGTTTGGTGCTTGTAAGGTGGCCCATGCAGATTTATGCGATATGGTGGCACCTCACAGGCTTTTTTTTTTTTGCTGTCAGGCTATTACGGAAAGTTAATTGATCTGTGTTAATTGATCTGTGTTAACAGCCATCTCATGCCTTTCACCCCATGTGTTTTGGGTACCCTGTACTCTTTCTATCCCCCCACACCTTTTATTTTCCCCCCTAAACTTTTTCGACATCATACCACACCACCCCCCTTTTTCCCCTTCCCCTTTTTTTTTTAATACCTATCTCTCATAGACCCATCTTGTGACATGTCCATACTCCCTCTTGATATTCAGTCTACCATTACCTAGACTTTATTTTACCCTCAACAACTTGCTCTTTTCTTCATTAACCGAATCCCCCAAAGAAGTCTCATCAGCAATGAGCAACTGAGATAACTCCTTTTGTGTAGATCCAACATCTTTCAGTGGCACACCCCCTTTAAAACACCCACATTCCTTTCACAACCCCATTTATAAGTGTTAAACCACCATGGTGACATCAGCATCCTGTCTTAAGTCCATTTTTCTGGGAAATAGTCCCCCCCTTCTCCCCAACCTGTGCCTCACTGCATAAAAATTCTTAAAACTGCTCTTAGTAACTTCCTATTCCATACATTTCAACTTCATCTACATGGCATCCCTAAATCCATGAAAAACAGTTTTTTACCCTTATGTAAGTACTGTTCATTTACAGTGACCCTCGTGTTTGGTGTTTCCCGAATATGGTAATTTGTGTTTTTTTTTTGGTCAATGTTTTCCTCGTGATGGGCCCTCCAGACCTGTCCGCCTGCCCGCTTGCGCCCCTGCGCGGGTGGCTTTCTGGCCCCCCCGGCGCAAGACCAGTCTGCGTTGTTTACCATTGAGAAAACTTTCCCAGCACGCTCTTTCAAACATTCACAAAAAATTTTTTTTGTGTTTATTGGTGGTTTAGTGATTGTCACTGTGAAATAAAGTCACCATGGGTCCAAAAAGTTTCCCTATGGCCCCCTGTGGTAAGAAAGTGGAAACCATCAAAGTGAAGGAGATTGTAAAAAAATATGAGTGGCCTACGTGTGAGTGAGCTTCCCAATGTACAGTAGACCATCATTTAACACAGTTATGTTGCATGTTATGGGTATTGCCGATTGAAGAATTAAACTTTTTTCAACACAACGTAAAAATGATATTCCCGGTTCGCGGGGGGGGAGAAAATTTTGGCGCGTGGTCCCCCGGTGGGTTAAACCATTGAGTCAGTGGGGGTTCTCGGGGGGGTGGTTTGAGCCACATCAAGTGTTTAACTGGAGACAAGTTTTTTCTGGAAGAAAATGCCAACCCTTGTATCAGTCAGCAAGAGAAAAGGACCAGGCTTCAAGACAGAAAAGGATTTCACCTTGCTCCTTTGCGGAAATGCATCAGGTGATTTCAAGTGTAAGCCCATGGTTATTTCCCGCTCTAAGAATCCTCGTGCTTAGAGGAAAAGGAAATTTTTTTCCTTCCTGCAAACTGTAAGAAAGTTTATTCAGGTGTACACAGATACAGTTACACATTATCATACATAGCAGCATATGTGTAGAGAACCTAGGAAAACCCCAAAAAAGTCAGACAGAATGGAAATAAATCACTGATTTTTTGGGTTATCTGGGTTTTTACAATTTTATATGACTTGCGGGTGTCTCTTACCTGAATCACGATCGGAAGGAAAAACAAACCCCCATTTCCTCAACGGCCCCTTTGGATCAGGGGGGACTCCCGGCCCCCCCAGCCCCCCCCCGACACCACCCCCCCATCCCAGCATTCGTAGTTCTACACGCCCCAGTCCACTGCCAAACTGCTGTTTTTGGGAAGAATAAGAGTGTGTGGTTGTTTTGATCTTTAAATTACTATATCTTGTATCTGCCAAGCAATCATGACCCCCCAGTAGGCATACCAGTGTTGCTCAAAGTGGCAAAAAAAGGTGTAAGCTTTTAATCTTAAAATTTAAAGAAGAAACAAAGATATTAGACAAGACAACGTGGGGCCCGTAATGAAGTGTTACTTTCTAAAATAGAGAAAATAAACATAAGTTTGTGTGACTGACTGACTGACTGCTTGACGCGCTGACACTGAATGCTTGACTGACACTGAATGCTTGACTGACTTACTGAATGACTTGACTGACTTACTGAATGACTTAACCCTTTCAGGGCCCGTCCCCGTATTTTTCGGCTTTGGGTCCAAACCGTGTTTCGTCATGAGTTCAGCCCCTCAGATAACTTTGAGCGGTAAATTTGGGACTAGATATGAGAGAATACATCTATGTGGAAGTGTCCCCAAATAAAACAAATCCTGCAGAACACACTCAAAATAAAAAAAATAAAACCGAAATTTTGATTAAAACAGGAATTTGCAGTGTTTTTTATACTATTTACAGTTGTTTTGCGATTTCTTGGTCTCATTTGATAGAATGGAAGTATATTACAGATATAGAGATGATTTTGATTGGTTTTATTACTGGAAATGGCTTGAAACTGAGCTCAAAGTAGCGGAAATGTTCAATTTTTGCCGATGTTCAAAAAAAATGACCTCACATTTTATGGCCCCCCATGGGGGTCTAATATACGTTCACAAATGTGGTATATTATTTGTACAATTATTACAATATTGCAAAAAGTAAATCTTATTTTTGGTTTGAATAAAAATTCATTATGGAAAAAAAAATCAAAATGGAATTCTTTTTAAAAGCTGAAAACGTAATTTGAACAGAGGAAATGTCAGTTTAGTCCCAGGAATGCCTGCATTGTTTATTCTCCCCCTATTTTGAATTTGGAATATTTTGAACTTTGATTTAAAATTGGGCAAATTACCAATTTCCAATCATTTATTTTAAGTTGAAACAGTTGATCCTTTATTGTGCTCGATCGATAGAATAGAAGTAATACTAAAATAGGTAAAATTTGGTCAACTGGAATAATGTAATTGGCCAAAAATGGGAGTCAAAGTCTGCAAAATCGCCGTGCGTAAATATCGCTGACACATCAAAATTCGTGAGAGCATAATTTCGAAAATTTCAATCAAATTTCGTACTTTTTTTTTTATTACCTTCAGAAAAAGATTATCTACCATTTCATAAGAAAAAAAAATTTTTTTAAATTCTTGGACACTGGCCCCCCCTTCCAAAAAATGGTTGGCCCTAAGGTTTAAAGTTAGACACCTTTTCTTGACTTCAGTTCCAGAACCTCTACCATCCCCTCAGCCCAGTAGGGCCACAGCATAACTCTCCCTCTCTTCACAATCATCCACAAACACCAGCCCCCCAAAATTTTAAGGAAAAATCTATTATTTCTGTTACATTTGTACTTAACATAAAAACAACGATAATGAACTAAAATTTAAATATTCACCTTCAATTTTTGCAAGATCTGTTGGTCAAAAAAAACTTGTTTGGTTTTTGGGGACCCCCGGGAACGTAACCCTTTTTTTTCCAATAAGTTTTTTTTAATTATCTAACCGAATTTATCTAACCGACGTTTTCGGGAAACGTAACTACCGTGCTAAATGACGGTCTATGTACAAAAAAAACACATCTATTCACCTCTACCCTGGCAAAAAAAAAAATCAAGGAAGCTAATGTTGAAAAAGGTGTTGATATGTTGAAAAAAAATTAAAAACAGTGGATGAGGTTGAGTAGTTGTTGGGGTGTGGATCAATGAAAAACAGATAGCGGGTGATATTTTCCATGGCGATAATTTGGAAAGGCAAGGCAGTTGCACGCAGATCTTGTCAAGACAATGCCTGCAACCAGTGCTGGGCGAGTGATTTTCCCAGAAAAGGCTGGTTTGAGGGTTTTAAAAAACGTGGTGGCATACACAGTGTTGTGAGGCATGGTGAGGCAGCCAGCTCAGAAAAACGTGCAGCTAAAAAATTTGTGCGGGAAATTTAAAAAGGGTTCGTAGACACAAAAATTCGCCCCCAACAAGTTTTTAAATTTGATGAAACAGGCCTTTTTTGGGAAGAAAATGCCAAACAGGACCTTCATTACTCGGGAGAAAAAAGGCACTGGGGACCAAACCTATGAAAGACAGGCTAACTCTCATGTTGTGTGCTAATGCCAGTGGTGATTTGAAAGTGAAGCCTTTACTGGTGTATCACTCAAAAAATCCCAGAGCCTTCAAAAACATAATGTTAAAAAAATAATTTGTGTGTATTGGAAAACCCCAAAAGGAATGGGTCACTAAGGACATTTTTTGGAATGGTTCACTGGGTGTTTGGCCCTAGTGTGAAGAAATACCTCCTGGAAAAAAAATTGCCCCTCAAGTGCCTCCTGCTACTGGACAATGCTCCTGCTCATCCTCCCTTGGGAGACTATTTTTCTGATGAGTTGTTTTTCCAATAAGTTCTTGCCTCCTAACACCCTCCTCTATCCAGCCCATGGACCAGCAGGTCATTTGCTTAAAACTGTACACCCAAAACAATGTTTGAAAAATCCTTTCAAGTGACCTCGGACACTGAGTTGACCCTAAGAGAGTTCTGGAAAGATCACTTCAATATCGTCCACATGGCCTTATAGGTAAGGCTTGGCGGGGTGACTTCCCGGTTTGAACCCCGGGGACCACTGTGGGCAGATTGTGTTGAAAGAGGGTTTTGAAGGGGTTTTAGGCTGACCCTGTGACCCTGTGCCTGTTGTGGAAGATTTTTGGCATTGGGGCAAGTCCGTGGGGTTGGAGGTGAGTGGTGGGGTGTGGAAGAGTTGGTGGAAGAACAGGGTGACCTAACCACTGAAAAGGGTGAAAAAGCTTATCAGGAACAGCATCAGATAAATTTAGGAAATTTATTCACAGGAGGAGGATGGACAGGGTGATGTGCCTTCTTACGGTTAAGGAAATTTGTTCCAAATGGACGATTCAAAGTTTTGTTGAACAATTTCACCCCGGCAAGCTAAAAAAAAACCCTCTGCAACCAGTTCAGTGCGGAGCCATGTTGCACTTCAGGAAAATTTAAGGGACCAGAAACGGGCACTCTGGACAGTTATTTTTGAGACAGGGGGCCCGTGACTCTAAAATGGCGTAGTGGCATTGAAAAGAAGGAATAACCCCCGATAAGGACTTGCCCAAGTCCTTATGGAGGATTTCCCTTCAAACATAAACCCCTTTCCCCGTTCTCCTCTATCTTCCAGATGCCCAACTCTCTTCAATAAAGGTAATTAAATGTTATTTAGTATTTATGTATTTATTACTATTTTGTGTTAATTATGTTAGTTTGTGTATGTTAATCTTTACAAAATTAATTTTTGTGAATATTTTTTGGGGGTCTGAAACGGATTAATTGTATTTACATTATTTCTTATGGGAAATAAGGTTTCGAGTAATTTGTGTTAAAGGGCTCTCCTGGAACGGATTATGACTGAAACACAAGGGACCACTGTATATTCTTCGACATAAACACTTGGCTGGAAAATCCTGAACCAGTCGTGTTTCTGTGTAGTGAACTTTACCAGACCAACATTTAAAATTCTTGAGCTAATTTTTTCCTTTCATTTACTTGAATAGTTGTATCCCAAAGGGTTTTTTCATGGTTTTCCCTCAAAGGTTTTTTGATGATCAGGGTTTCTTTATACAAAAATTGGGCCCATCGTTCCTTGGATTGAACTTATTTCCCCAGGCATTGTAAGCCCCTTTGGGTTTAGTACTTCCCGTGAATGTAATAAAAAATTTTTTGTCAGTTCCTTCCTTTAGTTATTGCCAGACTCAACGTCTACCACTTCAAAGGGGGGCCTTGGTAAGGTTTTTATCAAGGTGGAGCTACCTTCATTTCCATCATAAACCTGTTTCTCTCATAATCAAGGTACTATTGACTTCTAATGGTTTAGCACTTTCCCTTGAAAGTAATAACCCAGGATTTTTTATTTTTCATGCATCAAGGAGGAAAAAAAAAATATAAAAAACAACTGCCTTTGACACACTGACCTTAAAAGTTCTTGACTGGTTCCACAATTCTAAGGTATTCCTAATGGTCAATTGCTTTGTACTTTTATTACGTTTGGATACAACATTTCCCGTTTAGTAAATGGACATTCTTCAAGGGAAGTGCCTCATTGCTGGTGAAGGACTCTTGACAAAAGGGAAAATTTGGGGCCTTCTAATTTACCCCCAGGTTTAGTACTTACTTTTTTTTTTTAACCCCGGTCCCCAGGGATATTTACATTAGCACTGCTACTGCCCCAAACGTTTTTTCGTTTTATTTTTCCCCGCCTCCAAATTTGGCACGATTGGCCTGAGATGCCTTGTCGCATAGAAAGGGGCTTAACACTCGGTGTGCGCCATATTAAAAAAATCTGGGACCACTTAGTACCTTTGGGAGCACCAGGTAAATTGAGCCAGCTAGAGCAAACACTCGGGAAACACCAATGATTCACTGATGTCATGTCATATTAACACTCCCCCTTTAAGTGGAAAGTGATGTCGGCAGGCTGGCAGGCCAGCTGGCTGCCTGCCTGCCTGGCCACCTGGGTGGCAAGCAGCTGGTTTGGGCAGCTGGCTGGTCAGCTGGATACCTGATTGGCTTCTATCTCTGTCTGTCTGTCTTATACTATATCTGTTTTGTCTCTATCTCACAGGAACACATACGTAAATACAATTATACATATGTAAATTACCTAGGATAACTAAAAAAATCAAGACAAAGTGTTATAATGTGCTTGTGATCAGTAATACCAGTTGGTTCATAGCTACTCTGAGACAAGCAGACAGAAAGGAGACGACACACAGGCAGACAGAAAGATAGACACACAGACAGACAGATACAGACAGACAAAAAGACAGACAATACAGACAGACAAAAAAACAGACAGATACAGACGAAAAAAAAAGACAGACAGATAAAAAGACAAAAAGACAGACAGACAGGTTTGCATAATAAATAAAGGAAGCAATGAAGCTGTTAAATGTCATCCGAAATTTCTGGACTGATAAGAAGAAATAAGACACAGCTCACCTTTCTGAAATGTCCCCAGTCATTAGTGGAATCCCGATGAGATAAGGCAGGGCCAAATCTTTTATTATTATTATTATGCACTTATTATTATTATCACTATTATTATTATTATTACTTTTTTATTATTATTATTCACTATCATTATTATTATTATTTTTATGCCTATATTATTATTATTATTGAGTACAATTTCGTACCTAATATTAGTGTCAGAACAAAAATTAGCTATGAAATCACAAGAACTACTGTAAATTTATTATGAGAACATAAAAATTTATAAAATAATAAAAAAAATGAAAAAAAGGTATATCACAACGATTCTGCAAGTGGCAGGACTCCTGTTGCTGTCAGGTGAACATCCCGTGCCAATTCTCCGCCTCATATCCCCGGGTTCTAAAATTCTTTTTTTTTTTTCCTATAACACTTAAAAAAAAGTCTCTTTATTTCTATATAAATTTTTTTTTTTTAAAAAATTCGGGGCACTGCGAGGTAAAGTAAATATACGTTTTGGGCCGTTTAAGGGTTAATATTGACGAGACCGGTTAGTGTTGAATTAGGTTTTTTCCCTGATGTAAAGGAAGAGTAAAAGTATTACATGGGCTGAATATATTTTGGTGTGAAAATTATACCAGATTTATAGGTTAATAAAAATGTTTAAGTGTTATAATTTAATTTTAAATGCTACTAAATGGTTCTTTACAGTCATTATCTTCTTTGCTTGCTGGTCTTGGGGTCATGTGTTGGTCCCCTGACTGGTTGCTAAACCCCAACTTTAACTACCTGTCCTGGTCATATGCCGCTTTTTTGCAGGGGGGATTCATGCTTTTTCTGGATTTACTCTACTTCATGTAAGAACCTCCATAATTTTTTAATACATATACATGTAATAGAATATAATGTGCTGACAGATGTTGTCAATAAAATTTCATAATTATTTTTTTCCAAACTTGGCGGGGTTTAAAATTCTAGTTTGACATTCTAGGAAACCAACTGGGGCGAAAACGTCAGGCTAGAAACCTCCTTCACATGGATCCACAAGGACATATGGGAATGGGCATGGGGGATGACTAGTCATGGATACATTTGAATGCAAAAAAGATCCACTGAATTTTCTTCAAGTTGTGTATCAGGATGTATTACCATAAACACTGACTTAATTACAAACACTAGTTAGTGTTCCTAAACACAAAAAAAAAAAAAAAAAAAATTGGCATTTAGAAAAAAAAAGGTATATATTGAAAAAAATTGTAAGGATTTTTTTGGACAGACCTTTTCGTTTCCAAATGTTTGGAGTGCACCTAAATTTTTGTTTAACAAAATACAAATTTTACATTAAAAATTGAACAGTTTTCTAAAAAGGTATTTATTATGAAGATCAGTGGACCCCCCGGTTTTGGGATTTTTTTGTTCCAGAATGCTGTTCAAGTGCCATTACCAACAATTTATTCCCATAAGGAATTAAAGTAGACAGTCCTTTTAGACCCCCAAATACACTTACATAAAAAGGGGGAGTTTGGAGCAGGACGAACATCGGGGTCCTGTACCTTTAAAGTAACTTTCAATGAGCCAATTTTCAAATTCAACAATGAATGACCTATATTTACATTTTAAAAAGGTTGTTAATGAAAACTTCACATATTGGTTAAAAAAACCCGGGGGAAAAAAAAATTTTTTTTGTTTCCCCCTGGGGAAAAAAAACCCTTTTTTTGGGAAAGGGGGTTTCACCCCATATATATATACATGTATATAATTTAATTTTGACACTAAAAATGTATCCTATACTGATAAGTTAATGCACAGTGAAGATACACTTACTTTAAATTGCCTAATACTGTTTTTTTTATGCAAAGAAAAATTTTGTCAACTAAGTGTTTTTGACGTGCTAGTAGCACATTGGGGAATTAATGTTATGATCCCAAATTTAAAGGGCATATATGACCAAAAAAGAAAGTGATACCCCTTGTTGTGGAAGAATACAGTTATGTACAGCCCAGGACATAGGAAACATTTTGCCATGAGTGCCTTCAGGACTGAAGCCACATCTTGTCAGTATCACTACATTTAATTCCAGCCCCCAATCATTGGGAGAAGAAATCATTCAATTAAACTGCAAAACTGTTATGTAAAGGGCATGTACAAGTGGAAGCCTACTATATTATTTCTTTACATATTTTAAGTAATTCACATTCCATAATTTAAATATTATTCCTTGGATTAATTTTAGTTTATATTTATAGGCTTAACATTTCCCCCCATGAATTATAATTATGTATTTTCAACCCTCATTTATGATTCTTGTAGGTTAATTTTACTTCCCTTAAATTTCATAAGGTGGGGGGAAGTGTCTTAAATCTATAGGGATCCTTTCAGCCCCCGGAAGATTGTAAGGGATTCAGACTTTTACAGAATCAAAGCAAAAGTCCCAAATTTCCCTTTGATCTGAGCCACATCACCAGCAGCAAAGAACCCCTTTAAAAGGGTTTCTTAAAGATTTTATTCCTTGTATATATACATGGGAAGATTTCCCTCAACTTTACATAAATTCTTTTTTCCCTGCTTATAATTTCTTCACTTACAAAATGATTGCAGCCTTGACTGTGATTTGAGACTACTATAAGTGCGGGTTGAACCATGCCACCAAATATGGGTATAGTAATACAAAAAAACAGCAGAACTAGTTTTTAAACAGTCTCCATATCACTATAATTGAGGTATAATTTTTTTTTTTTTTTTATTTAAAACCTCCTTTTATTTCCACCCAAAGGGAGGGTGGCCCGAAAAAAAAAACTTTCATCATCTTCCCCCATCACTGTCTTGCCAGAGGGGGGCTTTACACTATTATAAAAATGCAACATTAACACCTCCCAGGTGCAGACACTTACTTCCCCCCTCCCCGGACTCAAGTCCGGTCTGC
>WNWK01051230.1:0-12551 GCA_009830355.1 Cherax destructor
TAGAATGAGGCGGGTTCAGGGGCACGAGTCCAAAGAAGTGAGGCGGTCTCATGAGGTCCCAACTAGGGAAAAAGGGGGGTCTTAGGTACACGGGGCACAACTAAAATGAGGCGGGCTCAGGTACACGGGTCCTTTGAAGTGAGGCGGGTCTCGGTACACGAGGTCACAATTTGAATGGGCAGGTCTCAGGTAAAAGGGGCACAATTAAAAGTGGGGCGGTCTCAGGTAAAGAGGTCACAAATAGAAGTGAGGCGGGTCTCAGGTACACGAGGGCAAAAAAGAAGTGAGGCGGTCTCAATTTCACGGTCACAACAGAAGTAGGCGGTCTCAGGTACACGAGGTCCAACTAAGTGGGCGGGTCTCAGGTCAGAGGTCACAATTTGAAGTGAGGGGGTTCAGGTACACGAGGTCACAATGGGAAATGAGGCGGGTCTCAGGTCACGAGGTCCAATTAAAGTGGGGGGTCTCGGACACGAGGGCACAACTAGAAGTGAGGCGGGTCTCAGGTACACGAGGTCACAACTAGAATGAGGCGGGGCTCAGGTACACGAGGTCACAACTAGAAGTGAGGCGGGTCTCAGGTACATGAGGTCCCCAACTAGACGTGAGGCGGTCTCAAGTCACGAGGTCACAACTAGAAATGATGCGGGTCTCGTACACGAGTCACAACTAGAAGTGAGGCGGGTCTCAGGTACACGAGGTCATAACTAGGAGTGAGGCGGGTCTAAAGTACACGAGGTCACAACTAGAAGTGAGGCAGGTCTCAGATACACGAGGTCCCAACTAGAAGTGAGGCAGGTCTCAGGTACACGAGGTAACAACAGAAATGAGGCGGGGCTCAGGTCACGAGGTCACAACTAGAAGTGAGGCAGGTCTGATACACGGGTCCAACAGAAGTGAGGCGGTCTCAGGTACACGTTCCCTAGAAATGAGGCGGGTCTCAGGACACGAGGTCAAAACTAGAAGTGAGGGGGTCTCAGGTCACGAGGTCAAAACTAAAATGAGGGGGGTCTCAGGGGAAAAGGTCACACAGGGGGCATCTCAGATAAAGAGGTCACAACTAGAAGTGAGGCGGGGCCGGTACACGAGGTCAAAACTAGAAGTGAGGGGGGTCTCAGGTCACGAGGTCACAACTAAAGTGAAGAAAACAGTAGTCAACAGCGATTTTTTAGATACACTTGTTTAGCCTTAAATGGTCAGGTGTAGTCTGGCCCGGTGTACTCACCTAATTGTACTCACCAAGGGTTTCAGGGGCGAGACCAGCTCCGGGCCCCGCCTCTTCCTGTCCGCTACTGGGTCTCTACTTCCCTGCTCCATGAGCTTTTTATACCTTGTCTTAAAACTATGTATGGTTCCCCCCCTCCCTTTCTTTCTCTAGACTATTCCACTTCCTGACTACTCTGTGGCTGAAGAAATCTTCCTAAAACCCCTTTCTTCTGATTTCAGCTTCCAGTTGTGTCCCCTTTTTTCGTGTTCCCCTCTGGAAACCTGTCCTTCTACCTTTTCAATTCCCCCCGGGATTTTGTTTTCGGATCATGTCTCCTCTGGGGGGGGGGGGGGGGGGGGGGGGGGGGAAAAAAAAAAAAAAAAAAAAAAAAAAAATTTCCCTTTTTAAGGAAAGGAACGCTAATCTTAGGTTTTCCAGTCCCCATATGCTGCTGCAGTTATCTGTTTGATGTTGTCCGGGACTGCTGGGTTTCTCACCCCCAAAGGGCTTTTCCTTTGCCGAGGTTTTTAGCCTTTGTCCGCCTGCTTGTACTCTTAGCGGTCTTCTTTTCCCCTTTTCCGATCTTCATGACTTTGCATTGGGTGGGATTGAATTCGAGAAGCCAGTTGCTAGACCAGATGTCAAGCTTGTCCAGGTCTGTTTGAATCTTGCTTTGGGCCTCTTCCGATTTATTCTCTCATTAATTTCACATCATCTGCGAACAGAGACACTTTGAGTTTTCCCTCCGTCATGTCATTTACATATCCAAGAATAACACTGGTCCTAGGATGACCCTGCGGTACACCACTCGTCACAGGCACCCACTGTGATACCCATCGCGCACCATGACCCGTTGTTGCCTCCCCGTGGGTATTCCCTGATCCATTCCAGTGCCCTTCCTGTTATACATGCTTGTTTTTCCAACCCTTTTCTAATCTCTGGAGGAATTGGGCGAAAGGGCCCTTTCCCGCGTCCCGGAAAAAGCAACAACCCATATCCATTTTTAAAACGGAAATGTTCATCAGCTCAATAATATATCTGGGGATCAGACTCCGTTTAAAAAAATTATATACACTGTTTAAACTAGAACATATCGGTGCTTTAATTAACCCAAAGACTGTTATATATATATATATATATATATATATATATATATATATATATATAATATATATATATATATGTCTGCCCATTAGTAAAACTTGCGATTTTTGGCTTAAATAGCAACGCTCATCTTAATAAAGACAAGGAAAATTTGTGTATGCAAATTTTGAAATCATTCTGAACCTAAAAAATATATTTCATTGTGTTTGTTTATTATTAAATTATTGAAAAAGCATCTAAAATATATTTGGGGGGGTAAATTAAATTCGCTGCTTAATGGGTTAGGTAGGTTTTCAAAGTTTCTCTTGGTAAAAAATTATAAATTTTTACATTAACATAAATAAAAAAAATATATCTTTAAACTTATAGGAAAAATTTTAAAAAGGACTTAATTTTAAATAGTTCTTGCTAAATAAATTTTATCTATTCTATTCTTTTCTATTCTAGTATTTGCCGGTATGGACCCCGGCCCCGGGCCTTTTCCCAATTGTTTTACCTATTAGGCACGACATATATATATATATATATATATATATATATATATATATAAATACAAAATACAAGGGGAGTAAAACAACATAGATAACAACTCAGAGCTACATGTCAAATATTTTTCCCCAACTCCCGCAGTGGGCCGCGTGCCCAGAATACTGCAGGTTTTTCCCCCTCTGGACCCAACACTGAGTCTCTAAAAGAGGAAGTGGTCCCCCTGTGGTCCTTGGTTTCTATGATTTTTCCCCCAGCTCCTTGAGAAACTTTAGAGCACCTTCCCATGCCCCGGGGTCCCCGCCCCTTTGGGGGTGAAGTTATGAAGAGGGAAGGTCTTCATTTTTGGGGGTCTTCTGGATCTCTCTGTGGCTGGCCCCACCCCTTCGGCAAAAGGGTGTGGGGTGGTGTCTGCCAATGGGCAGCACAGGTGTAGTCCCAAGCAATCTGCTTACCATCCTTCCGGGGTAGCAGGGGGTCCATCAGGACGTTTTTGACTTCCATCAGACCTCTCCCTTGGGGGTTTCCCCGGAGCTCAACGGGCTGTGGGGCTTCTCTTTATGATGTCATTGACCTCCCCATGTCTAGCATACTTCCCTTCTGATGTGTGACACACTAGACCTGAAGCCCGAATTGATAGCCGTCGCCCTGCCGCAAATACACCTATGTTCGGTGAGTAGGGGGGCGGCTGGGAAACAACACCAATCCGAATAGCCTGTGGGTTAAAAACATATATATATATATATATATATATATATTATATATATATATATATATATATAATATATATATATATATATATATAATATTTTCGATAATAAATTTTTGCTAATTCCGAAAAATCTCAGAAATCATATCGGGGGATGAGAAAAAAATGTAAGCCCCTGCCTGAAACCTGGCCCCTTTGGGAAAAAACGTCTAACAAAGCTGGATAAGGTATTGGACCAGTTGGTACGGTGGGAAAAAGCAGGGGGTTTACCTTGTCATGAGGTTCGTAGGTTCAGTCTCCGTCTTATATATATTTGTCCGATTGGAAAACTTGCGATTTTGGCTTAAATACAAAGCTCCCTTATATAAGACAAGTGAAAATTTGGTGCAATAATTTCGTAAAAAACCCCAAATAACGAAAAAATATTTCATTGTGTTTGTTTATTATTAAATTAATGTTAACGTACAAAATATTTTGTTGGGTTGGCTAAATTAAATTGCGCGTGTTGTAATGGGTTTGGTAGGTTTTAAAAATTTCTTTTGGACAAAATTATAAATTTTTCATTAAATCAATGAAAAAAAATTCTTTAAAAGTATAAAAAAATTTTAGGGACTTAATTTAAATGAGTTCTTGCTAATTGCCAGTTTTTCCTAATCGGCACGACAAAATATGAATAATCCCCCAAAAAATTTCTCGTCCCCTCTGGAGAGGGTTTCGGGGTCAACCCCAATTGAGATCGGCCTCTGAATATATATAAACACAATTTACCCAGCAAACGTTCAATACAATATCCCAACCCCCCTGTCCTCCTTTTCAAACATTCTTATATTTTCTGGTATATAGTATAGTATATATGTATATTAAAGTATGACCACAAATCCCATGACCTCCCTACTAATCAATTTTGATGTTTGTTATGATCTTTTTGCGGTGATGATTTGTGATTTGCAGTAATGTTTGTATTTTCAGTAATGATTTGTGATTTCGTAATGATTTGGTTTAAAAAGGGGGACTGTGATTTTGCAGTGTTTTTTTGTTTTTTGTTTTTTTTTTTGATTTCCCGTTTGTATTTAAATTATATTATATATTTTTAAAATAATTCTAAAAATCTGAATGGAGAATGCTGTATTTTTGAAATCTAATGATAAATGTGAAGATAAAGAATAATTGAGGAATCGAACTGGGTATAGCCAAAAAAAAAAAAAAACTCCTTAATTATTAAATATTATATCTCTCTCACTTTTCAAATTTTTATGTCTTTACTTTTCCCCATTACTATATTGAGAAAAAAATTCATAAACAACAACAACAAAAAAAATAGGGAAAAAAAATAAGATCTTCCCCTGGGAAGGGAACATCTCGACAAAAGGAATTACTGGTAGGATTTAAAACCCGGCCAGTACAACTTTTCTTAATGTTAATACTCTGTTTTGTATTTTGTCATCTTGTATTTTCTTGTTTTTATTTACTTTTCTTGTGTGTTTGTATTGTTCTTTTGTTTTACTGTACTGTTTTTGTGTTGTTCTATTGTTATTAGAGGGATTTTTTTTGAGTTCTTTTACTTATATTTTTTCTCTTCCATCCTCGATCAATCACAATTTTTACATATTCTTTTTTTGGGATAATCAGTTGGCAATGATAATGTTTATATTTATTAAATCCCTTTACAGTAGTAATTTTCTTCTGTGTTACTATATTTTTTTTTAGTTTCTGTACTGATCTTGCGTTTTCGTACCCCTTTTTTTCATTACTTTTGTTCTTGTATGTTAACCTCCTTGCTTTTTGTTGAGGTAAGGTTCCCCCATTTTTTACATCAAAACACTTCAAACTTTCCTGCCCTTTCCCCAAACAGTGTCTCCCCCACTGATTATTCATGTCAACCCAAGCAATTATTTTGCATGACTCAACTTTCTAACACATTCATAACATTTCCCAGGATCCCACCTTTCTCATTTTTACTTTATCCCCCTTTTAAAAAAATACAAGCATCACTGTCCTAATAAACACCAAAAAAAAACAGTAAATCTCGGGGGAATAAAAACGACCATCATGGCATTCTCTCATATGTAGGCCTACCAGCTTTCTCCATGATTGAAACGATAGAATTTTAGCATAATATTACCACAGAGGCAGAAACACTGGCTTGCAAGCGTAATATTATAGGACAGACAGTGAAAAGGTTAAATTATAAGTAATTTTAAGTACAGCCTCTCCCCACTTAACGATAGAGTTCAGAACACCAGACACATGATAAACAAATTTGTCGCTCAGTGAGGGAGCATACATGGCCTATAATGGTAGTGAAGCATATCCAACCATCTCTGATATTGTTTTAATGTCACCTTTGCACCTTCATAACATTTCTGGAATATTTTAGAAATGTTTATACAGTAGTGTACTGTATACTGAAATAAAAAGAAAATAGAGGAAATCAGCTCTAATATATATTATTAAAAGGTATACGTATATTCCAGAGACCCGTCGCTGAATCCAGACAATCAGTAAATGAGCACATATGTCGCTAAGTGAGGAGGCTGTATGAAGCAAACATTATTTAAAAAAATACCAGGAAGTATTTGTTGGAAATAGTGGTAGATTGATGGAATGGGATCCAAGAGCAAGGCTGACAGTACATCAATACCAGGAAACTTTCAACATTTACATCATAAAATTAATTATAAAACAATATCACCAACACAGCTGGACTCCTGTAGTTGAAATATCAAGTGATGAACAACAGCTCTCACCCCTAAAACTGCAAGATAGTGTGTGCAGAAAAGCGGTTTTGGCATGAAGAGTTCTCGAAGGTAGACTTCACGAGGATCAGGAATGAGTCAGTGGAAGACTTCCCTTCTCGGGGGAAGCCTCGGACACAAAAGCGCCCTGGTGGGCCCCTTGGAACCCTCTTCACTCTTCACTGGGGCATACAGCACCTTCACACAAAAATTCATTGTAATTAACATTAAAAACAAAATTTGTCATCTAAATCTTCTTCTTTTTTCCCTGTGGGGTCCCCCACCGGGCGGGGTGGCCCCAAAAGGAAAACGAAAGTTTCTCCTTTTACATTTAGTAATATATCAGGAAAAGGGGGGTTACTCCCCCTTGCTCCCGGCTGTCGCCTCTTGACATGCATGGCTTCGGAGGAAGAATTCTGCCATTTCCCCCATGGAGATAAGAGGAAAAAAGAAAAGAACTAGTAAGAAAATAGAAGAAAACCCAGAGGGTGTGTATATTTTGCTTTACATGAATTTTAATGTGACCTAAGTGAAAGTAAAGAAAAAGAATCCCTAAATCTTGCTGTTTATGAGACAGAAAAAAGAACCACAATCCTCCCATCATGTAAAATAATTACAGGTTTTTCGTTTACACTCACGGCGGGCGGTGTCCCCCTGGGCGGTTGCTGTTCCACCTACTACCTAAACTGATCAAAATTTGTAACTTAATTATTTTAACAATCTTTTTCAATATTAGGCAACACTGCATCTCAGTAATGGGCCCTATATATGATTCATGATTAATACCCACAAAAATACTCTGAAATCACAAGTTGGTCCATATCTACAGAGTACAGCACAAACAGTATAGGGAAAGTTTGTTTTTCAACAAACCAGTATTCCCACCCAAAACAGGGTGACCTAAAAAGAAAAACAAAAATTTTCTTTTGAAATTAATAATGTAAACAGGGGAAGGGATTACTGCCCTTTTTAGAACATTTAAAAAGCCTCTTATGACACATATGTTTTTTCCCCAAGGGAAAAAAGAGGAAATAAAAAAGAACTAAAGAAATGAAAAAACTCAGAGGGGGGGTGTGTGTATATATTTGTAACCCTGCATGTGAGTGTGACCCAAGTGTAGGTAAAAATAGCCAGACGTACCTGAAATCTGGTGTTTAGGACAGGAAAAACACCAGCAATCCTACCATTATATTAAACAAGTACAGGCTTCCATATTACCTCCTGCCAAGTGTGTGTAGTACAAAAGCCTGTACTTGTTTTACTGATGGTAGGATTGCTGATCTTCTCTGTCTCATAAACTCATCAAGAGTTCAGGTACGTCTTGCTCTTCTCCCACTTAGGTCACACCCATCATGTCAAGCATTTTCACACCCCTCGGGTTTTCTTCTATTTCTTACTAGTTCTTGTTGTTATTTCCTCTTATCTCCATGGGGAATTTGGAAAATTCTTCCTCCGTAAGCCATGTGTGTTGTGAGGCGGCTAAAATACCAGGAAAGGGCTAGTAACCCTTCTCCTGTATAAAACTAAATTTAAAAGAGAAACTTTCATTTTTTTGGCCACCCGCCTCGGTGGGATACTATATCAAGGATTATTTGCATCTTCTCGTAGCGGGAATGAATGATAAGGCTTGGAGGCTTCTTACTTTATTAGTAATAAAGTGTGGGGACACAGGCAGTGTGTTTTGTGCCCTGGCCCCAAGGGCCCTGTGCTTCGAGGGGGAGAAAAGGGGAAGGGCTGTTATCTGAGTCAAGGCCCCTGCGTGAGTGAGAAACATGGCGGAGTAGACTGAAGTGGTTATGGGGTTATAGGTGGCAGCACTAGCATGGCGCAAAACATGAACTCAGCTGGCAGACAGCAGGGCTGTCTATGCAGACAGTACAGGCTGTCTACAATACGGCCGGTTTGTTGAAAGAAAGAAGATTCAGGAAGAACAAGTCATTAACATAATACGCACATTATCTCATTATGATACATTCTGAAATGCTGTCTCCTCATATAATGAAACAATGTCTACTCATGATACATGAGGAAACAATGTCTACTCATGATACATGAGGAAACAATGTCTACTCATGATACATGGAAACAATGTCTACTCATGATACATGAGAAACAATGTCTACTCATGATACATGTGGAAACAATGTCTACTCATGATACATGAGGAAACAATGTCTACTCATGATACATGGGGAAACAATGTCTACTCATGATACATGAGGAAACAATGTCTACTCATGATACATGAGGAAACAATGTCTACTCATGATACATGAGGAAACAATGTCTACTCATGATACATGGGGAAACAATGTCTACTCATGATACATGAGGAAACAATGTCTACTCACGATACATGAGGAAACAATGTCTACTCACGATACATGAGAAACATGTCTACTCACAACAAGTAAAACACGTGAAGTTGGATATCACTATTGCAAAGTTAATACTATTTCTATAAAGACTGGTTTACAGTCAGTACTGAAAATGTTTTATTACTGACCTACTTTATGTTAAGTCCCTGGTTATGCAAAGCATTTCACCTACAGCAGAATTCATTAATCAAATACAGAGGTGACTAATACTGGTGACAACAGAAACATTGGAAGGTGAATATGAGGTGGTCAGTCTCTTGGCATTAATTAATGTTAAGCTTCATAGCCTTGATTAATGTAGTAATTTGGGGCCTATGAAGCTGAGCACTAATCAACACTAATGGACTGATCCCTCCTATTTACCTATCTGCTCTTCAGTTGTCTTCAGTACAGCCTCTCCTCACTTAAGACGGAGTTCCGTTCCTAAGACCACGTCAGTAACGAATTTGTCGCTAAGTGAGAAGCATACTATATGGTAGTGAGTTTGTGTCAACCATCTTTCATATTGTTTTAATGTCACCTTTGCACCATTTATAACATTTCTGGAATATTTTTAAATGTTTATACAAGTGTACTGTATATTATAATAAACAGAATAGAGGAAATCAGCTCTAATATACATTATTTGGGTATGCAAACTGGGGGAGAGAGCCCGTCGTAAGTTTGAGTCGTCAGTAAACGAGTACGTTGCTAAGTGAGGAGAGGCTGTGTTTAGGTCACCTCTGCATTCAATTGAAGAAGTCTGAGTGTAGGTAAACATCTACAATAAAGAAAACCTGCTGCACATGTGTTTTACTTAAAGTACAAGTGTTGGAACTTTCCTTCACTGGAAATCTTGAGAAGCTACTTACCTGTGTCTCATTATTAGCATCTGTCCACAAGGTCCAGATGCCATGATGTCAGGCTAAGTCCACAAGGTCATACTAGAAACAAACTAAACATTACAATACGCATCAAGAATCTTGCTGCTCTTTAACTACAGTGGTCCCTCGACTTACATGGTTTAAACTCACCCTTTTATGTAATTTTTTTTTTTAAATGCTTTTGTAGGTAAGGGGGGCTAAAGGACTAGTCTATTTTACAACATTTCTTAGGAATAAAAAGTTTGGGAATGGCATTTAACAGCATTCTGGGAAAGAAAAAAAATCGTAACAGGGACCACTGTACAAAGTGCAGCTCATGAAAACGAAACACGTGGCTGCGTGGCCGTCCCATCACGGCCACGCTAGCTGGAGATTCATCTGTAAAAAATTGCATTTGTGGTCACAGTGGTGCCTATTAACCTTCCCATGGGGTATAAATATACCCAGTTGGGTGAATCTTTTTTTAGCTAGCTGACCCCGTGGCTAATTGTCGGGCTGGAGATTTGAACTGTCTATTTCGGGGTTCTAACCCCACCAGTGGTATGTTTTACAAAGTCAAGTTTAAGTAGATCATGGAAAAGGGTGGGGTTTGAACCCATCAATATACTAAAACTCCCAAAATTTACCTGTTTTTTGATTTGTTTGAACTGTGTTATAACAATTTTGTGATTCAAGTTAAAAAAGAAAGCTAAAAAAAAAGTTTAAGATTGTCATATTTTAAAATTTTGTTTAAAAATTACAGTCAAGTGATTTGGGGAAAATAAAGCCCAGAAAACTAGTTGGCAATGTAACTAAAAAAAAGAGCACGGGAAGGTCTAACCAACCAAAATTTTTTTTAAATATTAGATTTTTATAGGCCTATGTTACATCAAACAATCCTAAAATTTAAAAAAAAAATTTTTCCCTTTAAAAACAAGTGACAACATAATTATATGTATTTTACAAAAACAAAAACTAAACATTATCCCCCAAACCAAAAAAAAAGAAAGACTTTAGTTGCACAAAGCAAGACCTGCTGTCCTACTCAACATCAACACAACAGCACAAACAAAAAAAAATGACCAAAGTCAAACTTTCTTTAATATTTAATTGATTCTTAAGTGGCAGTTCTGTTATCTGACTGTTTTCCAGAACCTAAAGGTGTAAAAAAGGGTCAGAAGCTGTCATACATTGCAACAGACTAATCTAATTCTTGCAGTCAGAGGAAGAATTAACAACCTTTTCCACCAATGAAAGTTTCATAAAAACATAAGAAAAAAGCACAATGCAGCAAATTTGAGGTAGAAAAAAATTTTGATACTAACATGGTTGTATGCACAATTTCTATTTGTATATTGGACACAGTTTAAGGAATAAACAAACACATGGTCAGAGTTTGCTTTTCCCCCCCTCACCAAGGAGAATTTTTTTTATATTGTCCACACACAGTGTACTGATTCATTTTCATATCTAAGCTAAAATTTTCCATTCACAGCTTATCTGAGTGAGCTGAGCCAAGACATAGAACTATGTAAGGGGTCCTGGCCTTTAAAGATGGAGTTCACATGACAGCCACTGAAACAGTTAAACAGTACAATAGACCACCCGGGTAACACACAATCTCTTAATGCATTTAGCAAAACTGTGGCTTTTTTTTGGTGAAAAACTGTAAAATCAGTTTCAGGTGGAGTTTATGGAGGAAAACATGGCAGGAAAGGTTTACCCTACGCCTCACAGTGAGACTTAGTCCATTGTATTTTGGGCTAGTGGTAGTGTGTGAGCTAGTGGGTGGGAGTGTTGTGAGCTAGTGGGGGGTAGGGGGTGTGAGCTAGTGGGTGGTAGGGGTGTGGCTGGGGGGGTGGTAGTGTGTGAGCTAGTGGGTGGTAGTGTGTTGGGAAAATGTTTGGGAGTGTGTTGGGAGTGGGTGTGGTGGGGTGGGTGTGTGGGGCTAGTGGGTGGTAGTGTGTGTGAGCTAGTGGGTGGTAGGGGTGTGAGCTGTGGTGGTAGTGGGGGGAGTAGTGTGAGCTAGTGGGTGGTAGTGTGTGGGCTAGTGGGTGGTAGGGGTGTGAGCTAGTGGGGGTAGTGTGTGGAGCTAGTGTGTGAGCTAGTGGGTGGTAGTATTGGGCTTGGGGGGGTGGTGTGAGCTAGTGGGTGGTAGTGTGTGAGCTAGTGGGTGGTAGGGGGTGTGAGCTAGTGGGTGGTAGTGTGTGGAGCTAGTGGGTGGTAGTGTGTGAGCTAGTGGGGGGAGTGGTTTGTGAGCTAGTGGGTGGTAGTGTGTCTGGGGGAAAATGTTGGTAGTGTGTGTGGGCTAGTGGGTGTGAGCTAGTGGGTGGTAGGGGTGTGAGCTAGTGGGTGGGGGGTGTGTGAGCTAGTGGGTGGTAGGGGGTGAGCTAGGGGTGAGCTAGTGGGTGGTAGTATGTGTGAGCTAGTGGGTGGTAGTGTGTGTGAGCTGTGGGGGGTGTGTGTGTGAGCTAGTGGGCGGTAGTGTGTGTGAGCTAGTGTGTGGCTAGTGGGTGGTAGTAGTGTGAGCTAGTGGGTGGTAGGGGGTGAGCTAGTGGGTGGTAGTGTGTGTGAGCTGTGGGTGGTAGGGGTGGAGCTAGTGGGGGGTAGTGTGTGTGAGCTGTGGGTGGTAGTGTGTGTGGGCTAGTGGGTGGTGTGTGTGGAGCTAGTGGGTGGCAGTGTGCTTGAGCTGTGGGTGGGTTGGGTTGAGCTAGTGGGGGTGTGTGTGAGCTAGTGGGGGGTGTGTGTGTGAGCGTGGGTGGTAGTGTGTTTTGGGTAGTGGGTGGTATTGGAGGGTGGGTGGTAAATCCAAGACTCAAATCATCCACCCCTCCCCCCCCATCCCAAACACCACCCACCCAATAAAAAAAATAATGGACCCCAATGGAAATAAGTCACTCTGTCGCTTTTTTAGGTTATCCTGGGTTTTCTCAATTGCTGCTATGTATGATAATCTATGTAACTGTATTTGTGTATACCTGAATAAACTTTTACTTCCTTACTTTCATCCCAAAACCCCCCCACACCAATTTTCACCACATCACCCCCCCCACCTCACAGCCCCCCCACCTCCCACAACCTCACACCCCC
>WNWK01051231.1:0-12551 GCA_009830355.1 Cherax destructor
CTCACACCAGTCAACAACGGTGAACAGGACAACAGGTGGGAAACACGTCGAAATTTTTCACCACCCCGGGAATCAACCCGGGGCCCTCCGTGCTAAGGCAGCTTTCCACCAGGCCACGCGGTCATTGATGTAATGAGAACCTTGTTTAAAAAAAACATTATAATAATAATAATAATAATAATAATAATAATAACTTTTATTGTGACATGGTACAATGATACATGGTAGACTAGATATATTTCTTAATGAGATGTACATCCAAAAGCCCCTAATATGCTGTGCATTGCGGGCATTCTTAAGACTACTTTATTCTAGACTACATGGTAAAAAGTTATGGTTGACAATTTATAAAATAAGTATAATTGCGTATCTAAGTTATAAAGTTTGAATATAAGTTGAACATATCAATTAATTGTAGCAATGCAACTAATTGAGTGAGATTACAATTTAAAACAATTAATTGCATTGCAGTTACAGTTTACGTGGTCATTATAATGTAAATGTTATGGTAATAGTTAGCTTAGTATGTATTATTCATAACGGGTTTTTTACATTTAAGTGATTAGTCAGGTTTTACATTAAGTGATTATTCCACTTTGTTGAGAATGTTTGATATTGAGCATTTAGCTTTGGGTGAGAAGGTGATTTTTTAGCATCGTTTTGAATTGGGATACAGGCAGGGTTTCTTTGGCAATGACAGGTAATGAATTCCAAATTTTCGTGCCTTTTATATGCATTGAGTTTTTACATAGTGTTAGATGGACACGGGGAACATCGAGGAGTGATCTGTGTCTAGTGTAATGGTCATGTGTCCTGTTAAAATTGGTAAGAGAAGTTTGAGCGGTGGGTTAATATTTGCATAGAGTGTTCTATGTATGTAATAGGCACAGTAAAAGTATGGATGTCTTGTATGGTGAGTAAGTTTAGGTTTTTGAATATTGGTGGAGTATGTTGTCTGGAGTGTGAATTTGTTATCATTCTAACTGCTGCCTTTTGTTGTGTTATTAGTGGTCTGAGATGAGTTATTGATGTAGAGCCCCATGCTCAGATTCCATAGGTGAGGTATGGGTAAATGAGTGAGTGATATAGGGTAAGGAGAGCTGGTTGTGGAACATAGTACCGTATCTTGGATAGTATTCCCACGGTCTTTGAGACTTTCTTGGAAATTTGTTGTATTGTGTCTGAAATTTGAGGCCACTGTCAAGATGGATTCCTAAGAATTTTCCCTCTGTGAGTTTTGCGATAGGGGACCCGTTTATCATTATGTTAAGTTGTGCGTTTGTAGCTCTGTTCCCAAACTGGATAAAATATGTTTTATCAATATTGAGTAAGTTTGTTGGTCATCATCCAGGTAGATATTTTCTGCAATTCGGTATTTGCAGTGTTGGCTATTGGAGGTGCGAGATAACGTATGTAGTGTCATCTGCAAAAGTATGGGTTTGAGTAGTTGAGATGCATTTGGTAGGTCGTTAATGTAAATGAGAAAGAGTAGTGGGCCAAGAACACTTCCTGTGGGACACCTACGGTAATAGTTTGCGCGGTGGAGCTAGCTCCATTTGTGTACACATATTGGTTTCTGTTGCTAAGGTATGATTTTAGGTAGTTGAGGGAGTGTCCTCTTATACCATAGTGTGATAATTTTAGGTGTAACAGATCATGGTCAACTGTATCAAAAGCTTTACGTAAATCAATGAAGATTCCCACTGGGATTTTTTTTTCTCAAGGGCGTGTAAATTATTTCTAACATGTGTATAATGGCATCATTTGTATTTTTATTAGGCCTGAATCCAAATTGACAGTGGTTGAGTATGCTGTTGGAGGTGAGGTAGGAATATATTTGTCTATGAATTAATTTTTCAAAGATTTTGGAGAGAAGGGTAAGTTAGACATCGGCCTGTAGTTATTAAGGTCTGTTTGATCTTTATGTATTGGGTTGACCTCGCTATTTTGAGTATTGATGGGAAGGTAGAGGATTCAATGGATTTGTTAAAGAGTGTTGCAATAATTGGTGAGAGAACTTGAGAGGCTTTTTTGTATATAAATGGTGGTAAGTTATTTAGGTCACCTGCTTTGTTTTTTAATGTGTTGATTATAAGTGAAACTTCTATTGGGTTGGTTAGGGCTAGGAATAGTGTGTTCGGATAGGTGCCAGTGAGATAGTCGTTAGGTGGAGTATTTGAACTTGGGATTTTGCTTGCCAGCTTTTTACCTATGGTGGAGAAGAAACCTTCTACTATTACAAGTATTTATTTATCAAAGGAAATAATATTTATATTAAGTATAAACAGAGTCAAGAAGCATCAGCAGACTTGTTTAAATTCCATCACGCACCACCTACCTGCTACTGCTCATGCGCAGATCAAAACACTGCGTCCTTGAGTACATTTTTAATAAAAACAATTATTCTCTTCTACTGAAAACAAATATTTGTCCTTAACCAACAATTATTTGTGATACCTTAGCCATTACACAACAATGTTCAATTTGTTGTTAAAATGAATTACTGTTATTATACTAATTATAAAACACAGGCAGGCCTTAATACTTTAAAGGAAAACACCATTGCTTCATGATCAAAAACAAAAATTAATTTCCAAGTTAAGTATGGTCATATTCATCACTCAGGACGAGACACAGGCAAGGAACCAGGAATACTGAAAAAGAAAAAAAACGAAACTGTGAAAATTTTATTTTTTCTCTCCTTTTGGGAAAAAAATCTGACTACACTTTCATTAAATTGGGACTGCGGGTTCGAACCCCACTCTGGTATGTTTCTCTCTATGTTCTCATCCAAATATAATTTACCCATATTGTACTTATTTTATTTCATGTGTTTAAAGGTTAAATTATGATTATAATTAGCGAGAATTATTGAAATTACACACATTGAAATATTCTCTGTGACTGGTGATCTACCCACTGGTGACTGGCTAGTTTATTATTTATACACTCTTTGTAATTGTACCTACATTAATATTATTCTTGTATTGTTTCTATCATCAAAAGAACATAATGCCACATTGTATTACATCTGTTTATCTTGCTTTACTCCAAAATGACGAATTAATCAGTGATTTTCCAAAATAACATAATCGGTACCTTATCTGACTCTGTTACCCAGACACCAGTGACGGCGCATGCGTCGATGCTTTTCCTGGCTGCTTGAGTACACTTGGTTTCAAGACAATACTTGCAATTTTCGGAAATCTTTCAATGATTCCTATAATCAACATTTATATTACCTTTCTCCAAAATTAATAATATATTGTTTCCTCAAACTAAAGTATTTATTGGTGTACGACAGTAACTGGTGTATGTACAGCGTCCCTGTTTGGTTACTATTGCTAGTGCGCATGCGCTGTTTTGTCCTGTCTGCTGAGTACATTTTGAATCAAGACAATTATTTCTCTTCATCTTTTAAAAAAAGGGATTTCTTCCTTGACCAACAATGATTAAATAAGTTTATTTAGGAATACACAAATACAGTTACATAGATTATAATACATAGCAGCATGTGTAGAGAACCTAGGATAACGCAAAAAATTCAGTGACATTTCCATTGGGGTGAAATGTACCTTGATGTCACGAGTAACTTCATTACAAGGATCCTATACATGTACCTTGATGCAGTAATGTTATTGATGTTAGTTACGCCCGTATACCTTGTGCATGTACTTGTATAAATAAATATATTATTATTATTAGTTAGCCAGCTCTCTGCGGTTAAACCTTTAACGGTTTTGGTGGTAGGCCGGTTATTAAACTTAGTTGAGGCTTCGGTGTCTGGCTCTGATGGGGCTTAGGAAGATGCTCCTCTTTATATTATATTTACTTACGAACTCTGGTTCTTTTTCTTTCATACCTCAGCTTTGTGCAACAATTCTTCCTGGTACCATCGACAAGTCTGGCTCGATACGGCTTCAGCTCTCACTGACCCTTATAAACCCAAATAAACAAATACTATTATTTCTCTCCTTCGACTTAAACAATATTTTAACTGGAGAAAACAAAAAAAGGGCGAGTACTTTCCTCCATCAGCGCCACTTTGCTGCAGAATGTCAATCTGGGCATCCACATGGTGAGCTTCAGGGAAAATATTTGTCCGAGAAGCAGATTTAAGGCAATTTTAAGTAGTAGCCAGTAATAGTTCTCGTAGTGACATGTAATAATACCTTTATTTATATAAGAAAATTAGACAACTTGTACAGACCAATATGACATCAATGACATACTAATATTAGTTTGACATACTAATATTAGCTAGTGACATATAATACTTTTTATTAGATGACATGTACTAATATTAGTATGACATACTAATATTAGTATGACATACTAATATTGTTATGCAGAGCATTTTCTGCAAATTAGGATGAGACACACACCAGTCATCTAACACCCAGGATGCGACCCACACCAGACCACTAACACCCAGGATTCGACATACACCAGTCCAATAACACCCAGGATGTGACCCACACCAATCCTATAACACCCAGGATGCGACCCACACCACTATAATAACACCAAAGATGCGACACACCAGTCCAATAACACCCAGGAAATGTCCCACACCAGTCCACTAACACCCAGGATGTGACCCACACCAGTCATCTAACACCAAGGATGCGACCCACACCATTCCAATAACCACCAGGATGCAGCCCACACCAGTCCAATAACCACCAGGATGCAGCCCACACCAGTCCAATAACAACAAGGATCTGACCCACACCAGTCCACAAACACCCAGGATGCGATCCACACCAGTTCACTAACACCCAGGATGTGACTCACACTAGTCCACAAACACCCAGGATGCGATCCACACCAGTCCACTAACACCCTAGGATGCCACCCACAACATTCCACTAACACCCAGGATGCCACCCACACCAGTCCACAAACACACAGGATGTAAGTAAGTAAGTTTATTCAGGTATACACAAATACAGTTACATAGATTATCATACATAGCAGCTACTGGACCACTACGACAAGGTCCTGGATGCTCTAGAAGATAAACAGAATGCAGATGTTATATACACAGATTTTGCAAAAGCCTTTGACAAGTGTGACCATGGTGTAATAGCACACAAAATGCGTGATAAAGGAATAACAGGAAAAGTTGGTAGATGGATTTATAATTTCCTAACACGTAGAACACAAAGAGTAGTAGTCAACAGAGTAAAGTCTGAGGCAGCTACTGTGAAAAGCTGTGTTCCACAAGGCACAGTACTTGCTCCCATCCTATTCCTCATCCTCATATCAGATATTGACAGGGATATAAGCCACAGTGCTGTGTCTTCCTTTGCAGATGACACCCGAATCTGTATGACAGTGTCCACCGTTGAAGACACGGCTAGACTCCAAGCAGACATAAACCAAATCTTTAAATGGGCTGCAGAAAACAATATGAAGTTCAATGATGAGAAATTTCAATTACTCAGATACGGAAAACGTGAAGAAATTAAAATCTCAGTGTCAGGGGCCCAAGATTGTTCAACTGCCTCCCAGCATACATCAGGGGGATTACCAACAAACCCCTGGCTGTCTTCAAGCAGGCACTGGACAGGCACCTAAAGTCGGTACCTGACCAGACAGGCTGTGGTTCATACGTTGGACTGCGTGCGGCCAGCAGTAACAGCCTGGTTGATCAGGCTCTGGTCCAACAGGAGGCCTGGTCACGGACCGGGCCGCGAGGGCGTTGACCCCTTGAATTCTCTCCAGGTAGACTCCAGGTAGATATGTGTAGAAAACCAGGGTGCCAAAGGTACGGCCGCCCGTCACAGTAGGAGCTGCCAAAAGGACCAGTTTTTATCTCCAACACACAAGTTATACTTTTGTACCATTGATCATTATTACTCTGTTTAATCATCGTCCAGGGGTCTGTCTCGCATAACCCAAACAATCCATACAGGATTCATTAAATAAGTGGATCTCGTCAGATCTCGTCAGATCCAAGAAATAAGGAAACCATTGACTGGATTCAAAACTGGTATCCTTGTCCGGATTCAATAAGCAGACGGAGTTTTAGTGGACCTTATCAAACACCCAAACAATAACAATAACAATAAATTAAAGCGGAAAGATTGTCCAAACACCTACACATGCAAATAAAATAGATTCAATACAAATAGACGGATCACAACTTCAAGGAAGCCATTAGTAGAATATACAGTAAAACAACTAACAAAATCAATCATGAAACCCTGTGTAGTATGCAAAAACACAAACAAACGTTCCACTGCATGGATTACATGCAACTTTTGTGGTAAATGCTGCCACGCCCATTGTGTAGACATCCAAGAATCTACTACACGAGATATTAAACAAGGGAAGTGTTTTTGGGTATGTCCAAATGAGACCGAACTGTGGAATAAAATCACATCAATATTAAAAGATGACAACACCAAATTGGACTTCATAAAAAATATGACAGCTTTCTATAACAGTTGGGAAAGTAAAAAAATCAGGGCCAGAAGGTGCTACTGCCCCTGGTACAGATGTTAAAATGGTTGACAGTAAATGTAAGAATGGAGAAATATATGATGGTGACCTGAAGAGGGACAGGAGCTCTAGTGAAATCAATGATGGGGAAACAGGTGTAGACAAAGACACACAAAAAACAGTGCTACAAACTAGCAACACCATGGTAGATAGCAAACAAGGGGATGCCCAGGGAAATACTGAAGATAAATTACCGGAAACAGTTGAAGGTTCCATTGTTAGCACTAGTAACGAAGACAGACACGAGACAGGAACACACCCACCAATGGGGAACACAGTCACAAAAAAACAGGGCAAACGGAAACCAGGCCTATGTGAATATTATGCACTTGGTATCTGCAGGCATGGAAAATCTGGGAAATCAGATGGGACATGCATTTATGATCACCCCAGAAAATGCCGTGCCCATATGAAAACAGGCAAATGCAACCTCCCGTCCTGTAAGTTTTTCCACCCTGAAATGTGCCACAAATCCATTCAGGAAAGACAGTGCTATAACTTATATTTAAGGCATACCACTTAAAGGGTATGAGGCGACACAGAACATCCAGATCATGGCAAAACCTGGGTCGCCACAGCCACTCCGGAGAGAGAGGTTTTTCAGTACCAGGAAGGAAAAAAAGCTGGCAGGAAATGATAGAAATTGTACACCAACTGCAATCATTTCTGGAGTGGAATCACAGTCAATGGCCTCCACTACAATACAACAGATACTAGTGGCAGGAAAAAAAGACCACCCTTATACCACCAATCCAACTACATTCATCTTCGCTAATATACAGGGTCTAAGAACATAAGAACATAAGAAAGGAGGAACACTGCAGCAGGCCTGTTAGCCCATACTAGGCAAGTCCTTCACAATCCGTCCCACTAACAGAATATTTGCTCAACCTTCCATGGGCCAGCCGGCCCCCTGCAGCGCTCCTCCACTCTTATGTTCTTCTGTTCTTATAAGAACATAAGAACACAAGAATGGAGGAACACTGCAGAAGGCCCACCGGCCCATACAAGGCAGGTCCATATCAAAACGACCTCTACCTAAGAATTTATTCCCGTACTCACGACACCAATCAAACCCAGCCCCTCCCACTCATATATTTGTCCAATCTCTTTTTAAAGCCACCCAAGGTCCTAGCCTCTATCACAGTACTCGGAAGATTGTTCCACGCATCTACAACTCTGTTCGAAAACCAGTACTTGCCTATGTCCTTTCCAAATCTAAATTTATCCAATTTAAATCCGTTATTTCTGGTTACAAGATACCTTACATTCGTGGACTGCTTACAGAGTCAAATGCTATGTTTGCGGCTTTCACAGAGACCCACAAAAGAGATCACTTGGACAAATGAAATATGGATCCCGGGCTACAACCTATACAGGTGTGACAGAGTGAACAGGCAAAAAGGGGGGGTTGGCCTGTATATCACAGAGTCACTTATATGTTCAGAACTACTAAATGCCTCAAATGATGTAGTTGAAGTATTAGCAATAAAGATCGAGAATCAAAACCTGGTCATCGTGGTTGTATACAAGCCCCCAGATGCAACGTCCCAACAAGTCCAGGAACAGCTTCTGAAAATTGACCACTGTCTGGAAAATCTTCCAGCTCCTGTCCCCAACCTCTTGCTCCTGGGGGATTTCAACCTAAGGCACCTAAAATGGAGGAACATTGCAAACAATGTGGTAGCAGATATAACACCAGGAGGCAGCTCAGATGAAAACTCGCACACACATGAACTTTTAAATCTCTGCACCAAATTCACCTTAAACCAGCAAATAGTAGAGCCCACAAGATTAGAGAATACGCTGGACCTCATCTTCACCAACAATGATGATCTGATACGAAATGTCATCATATCAAAAACAATATACTCAGATCACAACATAATAGAGGTCCAGACATGCATGCGGGGAGCCCCAGATCAACAAAATGTGATCAGCCGCGAGGGAGCTTTCTCCAAATTCAACTTCAATAACAAAAACATAAGGTGGGACCAAGTAAACCAAGTCCTAAATGATATAAACTGGGAAGATTGCCTAAGCATCAAGGATCCTAACCTATGTCTAGAACAAATTAACTCTGTGGCACTTGAGGTTTGCTCAAGGTAAATTCCCTTAAGGAGAAGGAGGAGAAGATGCATACTAGAAAGAGAGAGAGGCGCTCCCTATAGAGGCGAAGGCAAAGAATAACGGAGCAGCTACAAGAGGTCAATATATCTGAAATAAGAAGGGAGACACTAGTCAGAGAAATAGCAAACATCGAATTAAAACTAAAGGAATCTTACAGGAATCAAGAAACGCGGGAAGAACTAAAAGCTATAAATTAAATTGAAAGAAACCTAAAGTATTTCTTTTCTTATGCAAAATCAAAGTCGAGAACAACAACAAGTATTGGGCCCCTACTTAAACGGGATGGGTCCTACACAGATGACAGCAAGTTACTGAGTGAGTTAATTAAGTCCCAGTATGACTCAGTTTTTAGCGAGCCGCTAACCAGACTGAAAGTCGAAGATCTAAATGAATTTTTTAAGAGAGTGCCACAGAACCTGGTAGACGCAAGCCTATCTGACATTACTCTGACGCCACATGACTTCGAAAAGGCGATAAATGACATGCCCATGCACTCCGCTCCAGGCCCAGACTCATGGAACTCATTGTTCATCAACAACTGCAAGAAGCCCCTATCACATGCTTTTAACATCCTATGGAGAGGGAGCATGGACACTTGGGTCGTCCCGCAGTTACTAAAAACAACAGACATAGCCCCACTCCACAAAGGGGGAAGTAAAGCAATAGCAAAGAACTACAGACCAATAGCGCTAACGTCCCATATCATAAAAAATTTTGAAAGGGTTCTAAGAAGCAAGATCGCCACTCATCTTGATACCCATCAATTGCACAACCCAGGCAGCATGGGTATAGAGCAGGTCGCTCCTGTCTGTCCCAACTACTGGACCACTACAACAAGGTCCTGGATGCTCTAAAAGACAAACAGAATGCAGTTGTTATATACACAGACTTTGCAAAAGCCTTTGACAAGTGTGACCATGGTGTAATAGCACACGAAATGCGTGATAAAGGAATAACAGGAAAAGTTGGTAGATGGATCTATAATTTCCTAACAAGTAGAACACAAAGAGTAGTAGTCAAAAGAGTAAAGTCTGAGGCAGCTACTGTGAAAAGCTCTGTTCCACAAGGCACAGTACTCTCTCCCATCCTGTTCCTCACCCTCATATCAGATAGAGACAGCGATATAAGCCACAGTGCCGTGTCTTCCTGTGCAGATGACACCCGAATCTGTATGACAGTGTCCACCGTTGAAGACACTGCAAGACTCCAAGCAGATATAAACCATATATTTAAATGGGCTGCAGAAAACAATATGAAGTTCAATGAGGAGAAATTTCAATTACTCAGATACGGAAAACGTGAGGAAATTAAAATCTCATCGGAGTACAAAACTAATTCAAACCACAAAATAGAGCGAAAAACTAATGTCAAAGACCTGGGAGTGATCATGTCGGAGGATCAAACCTTCAAGGACCATAACACCGTAGCAATCGCATCTGCTAGAAAAATGACAGGATGGAATATTGCTGCACACTAACTGCACCTTTCAAGGCTGGTGAAATTGCTGACCTTGAAAATGTGCAGAGAACCTTCACGGCACGCATAACTGCGATAAACCACCTCAATTACTGGGAACGCTTGAAGTTCCTAAACCTTTACTCTCTAGAACACAGGCGGGAGAGATACATTATTATATACACGTGGAAAATTCTCGAGGGATTAGTACCAAACTTGCGCACGAGAATCACTCCCTACGAAAGCAAAAGACTCGGCAGGCGATGTAACATCCCCCCAATGAAAAGCAGGGGTGCCACTAGCACGTTGAGGGACAACACAATAAGTGTCAGGGGCCCAAGATTGTTCAACTGCCTCCCAGCATACATCAGGGGAATTACCAACAAACCCCTGGCTGTCTTCAAGCAGGCACTGGACAGGCACCTAAAGTCGGTACCTGACCAGCCAGGCTGTGGTTCGTACGTTGGACTGCGTGCGACAAGCAGTAACAGCCTGGTTGATCAGTCTCTGGTCCATCATGAGGCCTGGTCACAGACCGGGCCGCAGGGGCGTTGACCCCTGGAATTCTCTCGAGGTAAACTCCAGGTATGCACCTGGAGAAGAGAGGAGTGTAGATGAGAGAGAGAGATTTTGGGAGATGTATAGGAACATTTGAACCAAGTGAGAGAGTAATTGTGGTAGGGGACCTAAATGCTAAAGTAGGAGAAACATGTAGAGAGTTTGGGGTGCCAGGTGTAAATGATAATAGGATCCCTTTGATTGAACTTTGTATAGAAAGGGGTTTAGTTATAGGTAATACATATTTTAAGAAAAAGAGGAAAAATAAGTATACAAGATATGATGTAGGGTGTAATGACAGTAGTTTGTTGGACTACGTATTGGTAGCTAAAAGACTGTTGAGTAGACTTCAGGATGTACATGTTTATAGAGGGGCCACAGATAGATCACTTTTTAGTTATAACTACAGTGGGAGTAAAAGGTAGATGGGATACAAGGAAAATAGAAGCAGTAAGTAAGAGAGAGGTGAAGGTTTATAAACTAAAAGAGGAGGCAGTTAGCGTAAGATATAAACACCTATTGGAGGATAGATGGGCTAGTGAGAGTGTAGGCAATGGGGTCGAAGATGTATTGGGTAGATTTAATAATGTAGTGTTAGAGTGTTCAGCAGAAGTTTGTGGTTACAGGCGAGTGGGTGCGGGGGGAAGAAGAGTGATTGGTGGAATGATGATGTAAAAGAGAGTAGTAAGGGAGAAAAAGTTAGCATATGAGAGGTTTTTACAAAGTAGAAGTGATGCAAGGAGGGAAGAGTATATGGAGAGAAAAAGAGAGGTTAAGAGAGTAGTGAAGCAATGTAAAAAGAGCAAATGAGAGAGTGGGTGAGATGTTATCAACAAATTTTGTTGAAAATAAGAAAAAGTTTTGGAGTGAGATTAATAAGTTGAGGAAGCCTAGGGAAAAAAAAGGATTTGACAGTTAAAAATAGGAGGAGAGTTATTAAATGGAGAGTTAGAGGTATCGGGGAAAATGGAGGGAATATTTTGAGGAGTTGTTAAATGTTGATGAAGACAGGGGAAACTGTGATTTCGTGTATAGGGCAAGGAGGAATAACATCTTGTAGGAGTGTGGAAGAGCCCCCTTCAGGGTGGGGAAAGTTTGTGAGGCAGTGGGAGAATGAAAGGGGGTAAGGGAGCTGGGATTGATGGGATAAAGATAGGGAAAAGTTAAAAAACAGGGGGAAAATATTTTTGGAGTGGTTGGGGCTTTTTTTAATAAATGTATGGAAGAGGGTAAAATTTTTAAAAATTGGTAGAGAGCATGTATTGTTCCTTTTTATAAAAGCAAAGGAGACAAAAAGAGTGCAAAAATTATAGGGGAATAAGTCTGTTAGTGTACCTGGTAAAGGGATGGTAAGTTATTATTGAAAGAATTTAGGAAATAAGACAGAAAGCAGGATAGCAGATGAACAAGGGGGTTTAGGAAAGGTAGGGGGGGTGGGCCAAGTGTTTACAGTGAAACATATAGGTGAACAGTATTTGGATAAGGGTAAAGAGGGGTTTTTTGGCATTTTTTGGATTTGGAAAAGGTGGATGATAGGGTGGATAGGGGGCAATGTGGCGGGTGTTGTAGGTGTATGGAATGGAGGTAGGTTACAAGCAGGAAGAGTTTTTATTAGGATAGTGAGGCTCAGGTTAGATTTGTAGGGGGGAGGGGGCTATTTCCCCGTAAAAATGGGCTTTAGAAAATGGGTGTGGATGTCACCGTGGTTGTTCAATATATTTATAAAAATGGGGTTGTAAAAAGTGAATGCAAGGGGGCTTGGCAAGAGGTGTGGGGTTAAAAAATAAAAAATCAAATAAAAGTGGGGGTTGTCACAGTTGCTTTTTGCTGATGACACTGTGTTATTGGGAGATTCTGAAGAGAAGTTGCAGAGGTTGGTGGATGAATTTTGGGAAATG
>WNWK01051232.1:0-12550 GCA_009830355.1 Cherax destructor
TATCCGCTTTGGGGAAAATGGATTTTAAAAACTTTTTTTAAAAAACCCCGAAAATATCGTTATTTCGGAGGTAAAAACCGATTGGGAGTGTTAGATTCTAAACTTCTTATTAGTTATTGAAAATCCAATATAAATTCCATGTTTCCCAACAAAGAGAACATGAAGTTAGGGGGGCAACTATAGCATCCCCCTAAACGAGAAGCCAATTGGTTTCCCAACCATCTGACAGAAAAGCACTTTTGAATAAATTTTACTATTTTTAAACGGGAAGGATCAAAAAAGGGGAAAACTTACTAGAAAAACGGGGAGCATCCAGTTTTTTTTAAGAATTGGAAAATTAGGATAAGGGATCCTTTATTAAACGTTTTCCCACGAGTGGGTTTATCGATACAGAAAATTATCGGGAAAAGGGGAGGAACATGAGTTTTTATAGGATTTAGCAGGTGGAGAATGCTGCATGTGACAGTCTTCAAAGTAGTGAAGTTAAACCATGGTGTAATAGCACACAAAATGCGTGATAAAGGAATAAAAAAATTTTAGATGGATCATTTTTCAACATAGAACACAAAGAGAGTAGCAAAGAGAAAGTCTGAGGACTTGAAATTGTTCCAAAGGAAGTACTTGCCCCCACCTGCCCTCATCCCATATCGAATAGACGGGGATTTTAAACAGTGCTGTGTTTTCCCTTTTGCAGATGACCCCCGCTGTATGACAATGTCCACCGTTGAAGACACTGCAAGATTCAAAAAATAAAACCAAATTTTTAAAGGGGCGGGAAAAAACAATATGAAGTTCAACGATGAGAAATTTAAAATAAACGGGAAAAAGGAAGAAATTAAAATCTCATCGGGGACAAAACTAATTCCAACCACAAATAGAGGAAAAAATAATGTCAAAGACCTGAGTGATAGTCAGAGATCTCACCTTCAAGGACGATAACACCATAGCAACGATCTGCACAAAAACAGGAGGATAATGGAACCCTTTAAAACCAAGGATGCCAAGCCCATGTTGACACTTTACAGACGCTTTTTTCTATCTAGGCTGGAATATTTCACACAACTACACCTTTCAAGGCGGGGGAAATTTCTACCCTTTAAAATGTGCAGAGAACCTTTACCACCATAATAAAACCAACTCAATTACTGGGAACGCTTGAAGTTCCTAAACCTGCACTTTTGGGAAAGCAGGCGGGAGAGATACATTATTATATACACATGGAAAATTCTCGAGGAATTAGTACCAAACTTGCCAAAAGAGAATCATCCCCGAAAGAAAAAATTCAGCAGGCAAAGTAACATCCCCCCCAAAAGGAAAGGGGGCCACTAGCAGTTTAGGGAAAAAAATAATGTCAGGGGGCCCAAATTTTTAAATGCCCCCCAGCAAAATCAGGGGGGTTACCAACAAAACCCCCGGCTGTTTTAAAAGGCACTGGGCAGGCCCAAAGTGGTCCGACCAGCCGGTTGGTTCATACGTTGGGGCCCCGCAGCCAGCAGTAACAGCCTGGGTTTACGGTTTGTCCAACATGAGGCTTGGTCAGGGGCCCGGCCCCGGGGCGTTTCCCCGGGAAATTTTCCAGGTAAAAACCCCGGTAACTTTGGACCTGCAGGCCCCTTTAGGTCGTGGATAGAGAAATTTCGGCTAGGTTCAGCTATGTTTTTGAACGGAACACTGCAGGCTTTGTTTCCCGGTTTTAACTATCACCCTACTTTTAAGACTGTCACATGCAGCATTCTCCACCTGAAAACCAGATAGATCTGTTTGGGCTCGAAAACCATGGTAAAGTTTCAATAAAGGGTCAATTATACGCTTTGGGGTTTTTTTTTCCAAGTGTCGGATTTTTTACCCTTTATTTTATCCAAAAATTTCTTTTTACAATCAGGTTTTTTAATATATTTTTTTTTATTAAAACCGGGGCCGGCATCATCATTCACCCACACGTTTCCCCGAAGGGGGCCCCAAAAATTAACACCCTCCCAGAGGGGCATTTCCCACTCCCAAACCGGCCGCCCGTTTCCTTCATAAAGACCTGACTCCCCGCCCTCAAAATAAACCCTTTGTTCCCCCCAAATTTTAAAAAATCTTTGGACCAAAACCCTTTTTTATTCCTCCCCTTTTTGCCAATTTTTTCACTAGATTTTACCTCGAAGTATTTGCGTTTCCCCCCAATTCTGAACATTTAAATCATTTTTTAACTGGGTATTTCCCCACCAAATACTTTTTATTTAATTTTTAAACTTTCTCACAATTCCCCCTTATTTTTTACATTACACCCCCCCCCAAAAAAGGGGTACAACCCACACCCTTTTCTAAAAAACGCTACCCGGAAAAACCCCCCCTTTTTCATCAAAAAACTTTTTCTGACCCCCCCCCAATTCACCCCAAAAAAACTTAATTCACCCCCCTTTCCATTTTAAACTTTCTACCCACCCCTCACCTGTTTTTATATTCAAAAATTTTTTTCTTTTTTATCCTTACCCCCAAATTAATTTTCGCTTTAAAAATTTACAAAATGAACACCTCCCCTTTGTATTTATTTTTTGTCTTTTTTTCCCCATTCTTCCAAACCCTACATTTTTTTTAAAACCCTCTTTAATTTTAAAACCCTTTTCATACACTCCTTGAAGGCCTTTTTCAGAAATAATTTTCCCCTTTCCCCCCATCTAATGGCCCCCACCCAAAAATCTTTTTAAACAACCACTTTTAATTTTTTCAATTTTTTTTCCCAAACCCTTACAAAAACTCCAAAATGTTTATTGTTTTATTTAAAATTTTTTTTTAAAAAACATTTTTAACACCCAAAAAAAAATTTGGGTCCAAATTTTAAAAATTACCCTTTTAGAAAATCCAGACCACCTTTCAAATTTTTTTTTTTCCCCTTTGGAAAATAAATTGGGGGTTAGGGGCCCCCCTCTTTCCTACTTTTAAAAAATTGAAACACCAAAATTTTTTCCCCATTTTTCCTTTTCCCTCATCCCGCTGCCTAATTTCATTTTACCCACTGTTTAAAATTTTCCCCAAAAAATCTTTAAATAAATTTCAATACCCCTTAAAAAGAAAACCCGCCTAACTTTCCCTTTAAAATCTTGAACCTCACCCCTTTTACTCCCCCTTTTTAAACCTTTGTTTTTACTTTTTAAATTTTTTTCCAAAACTTTTCTATTTTCAAAAAAATGGATAACACTCACCCACCCCATTTCCTTTTTTCATTTCTTTTTCAATTCCTTTTTTTTTCCCTTATTTTTTGATTTACAAAAACCTTCTTATTTTTCCCAAATGAGCATGGGGTTTGAAGGGGATCGTCATTTTTTTTCCGTCAAAATTTAAAAACTTTAATAAGAATAAAAAAAAATAAAAAAAGTAGTTAACCCCAAAAGAAAACCAAGGTTTTAGTGGAAATTTTTTGGGTTTTTTCTTTAAAGATGACTGGAAATAAAAACTGGGGGGTGGAAAAAATGTTTGCCCTAAAACCGGCCGGTTTCCCCCTTTTTTCCGGGTTTGGAGAAGTTGAAGGGGTTTTTAATTTAAAAAGAATGGGTTACAAAGGGTTTTAAAAAATTCCCCAAAGGGTGTTTAGCCCAGTTTTTTCGGGGTGGGCCCTTAAAAAACCCTTTAAAAATGTTTCTTGGGGTTTTAAAGGATTCACCCACCTGACAAAAGGGTTTTTAAAAGTTTGGGATTTCCAAATTAACCCCAAAGCGGGTGGGGTTTTTCCCGGGAGCTAACTAAAAGGAAACTTTTAGACCGAACCCAAACGGGGATTTTAGGGGAGATCAAAAGAGGGTTTGTAACAGTTGGATTGAACACCAATCCAGGAAGACAGCACTTAAAGTTCTTCGTTAAATCTGCTACAAGGGGAGTTAGATAGGAAATGACAGTCCTACGGACAAGGGGGGTTAGACTGGGAACTGTTACAGTTATCTACTGGGCATATGGTATTTAGACTACGAGAACCGTTACAGTGCTTTTACTGACATATGGTAGTTCAGACTCCTGAACCCACAGTGCCGTCACTGGTCTGCAAAACCATTTTGTGGTCGGTTTTTTAGATTCAACTCCTGGGGAAACCCACCCCCATGGTTTTAAATTTGGGAAAAAACGTCACCCCCAACTTTTCCTGACAGGGGAGGGATCTAAGGAATATTGTTTCATGTATGTATTTAACTCCACCGTAACGACACTGAAGCAAAATTACCACCCTTTTTTCAATATTATATATCCTTAATAAACCCTCTTTTAAAAAACAGTTCTTTTTTTCCAGCCCCGCTGTTGGGGGGTATCCACGAGAGCGGATATAGGAAGGTAGAACCAAGGCGACGGGACAAGGGGCAAACTTATCCCTCACCCCGGTTAGCAAACATCAAACTTCATAATTTTCAAGATTCCCCGATTAGAAAAATCTCAAGTTCTCCCTGCAACAAACTTGGTTTTTTTTCTTATTTAGTTAACTACTTTTATTTTTTTTTTTATTATTCTTATTGAAAGTTATTATTTTTTTTCCCATAGTTCTGATCAGGCGGAAGACGTTTCCTCGATTTACCCCAAGAACGACTCTATTCCTTTTCCCTAAGATCAGTTGGTGAAGTAAAATTAAGAGGTTTTTACAAAGAGGGACAAGGAGGAAATATAATAAAGGGAAAAAGGAAGGGGAGAGTGATCAAGCAATGAAAAAAGAGAGCAAATGAGAGGGGGGAATGTTAAAAAATTTTTGGTTGTTAAAAAAAAGTTTTGGAGTAAAATTAAAAGGGGGAAGCCGGGGGAACGGGATTTGACAGTTAAAAAAAGAGAGGAGAGTTATTAAATGGAGGGGTTGGGAGGATCGGGAAGATGGAGGGAATATTTTATGGGGAAATTTTGGGAGGGAAAAGGAAGTTTGATCTGGGTTTATGGGGGCAAGGAGGAATAAATCTTGTGGGAGTGTGGAAGAGCCAGTTGTGAGGGGGGGAATTTTTGGAGGCGGGGGAATTTTTGAAAGGTAAGGCAGCTGGGATCGGGGGAAAAATGAAATGTTAAAAGAAGGGGGACCCATAGTTTTAGGTTTGGGTGTATTATTTAAAAATGAAAGGGGGAAGGTACCTGGGGAAATTCAGAGGGGATTTTTCCCCTTTGTATAAAGGCAAAGGGGACAAAAGAGAGTGAAAAAAATTATGGGGGGAATGGTCTTTTTATTTTATTTGGGTAAAGTTTTGTTGGTGGTTATTATTGAAAAAATTTATGGGGTGATTGGGAGGCAAAAATAGCAGATGAAAAAAGGGGGGCTTTAGGAAAGGGTGGGGAATTGTTTTTAAGTAAAACAAAATAGGTGAACAGTATTTGGAAAGGGTAAAGAGGTTTTTGTGGCATTTATGGTTTTGGGAAAAAAAGGGATAAAGGGGTGGATAGGGGGCAATGTGGCAGTTTTGGAAAAGGGGAAAGGGGAATGGGAAGGAGGTTAAAAGAGTGAAGAGTTTTTATGAGGATTGTAGGCCCAGGTTGGGATGGGGAGGGGGGGAGATTATTTCTGGGAAAAAAGAGGTTTTGGGGAAAAGGGGATGTGTGATGTCACCGTGGTTGTTCAAATATTTATAGAGGGGGTTGTAAGAGAAGTGAATGCTTGGTTTTGGCAAGAGGGGGGGGTTAAAAAGACAAAAAATTTCAAATAAAAGGGAGGGGTCACAGTTTCTTTTTTTCTGATGACACTGTGCTTTTGGGGGGGTTCCTAAAAGGGTTTTGGGGGTTGGATGAATTTGGTAAGGGTATGTAAAAGAAGAAAATTGAAAGTGAATATAGGGGAAAAAGTAAGGTGATGAGGATAACAAAAAAATTAGGGGACAAAGATTTGGGAATTTTTTTTGGGGGGAGAGTATGAAGGGTGAATGGTCAGAATTTGGGGGTGGGCATGCCCCAGATGGGTCCATGAAGGATGAGGTGAATTAGAATTGATTTAGGGGGAAAAAGGGGGAGTGGTGCACTTTGGGGTCTGTGGAGACAAAGAACTTTGTCCATGGAAGTAAAAAGGGGGAAAGATGAGAGGAAAAATAAAACACTTTTGGGGGTGAAGGATGGGGGATTTAATGTCCAAAAAGGAGAAGGCTGGAGGGGTGGAGATGCCCTGCCCGAGGTCAGGGGTGGTGTGAATATAAAGAGAATTGGAGTTTGGAAAATTTGGAGGAAGTGCAAAAAAACTATTATCCAGAGGGGTGAGGGGGGTTATTGAGGTGGTTCAGACATGTAGAGAGAATGGAACGGGAAAAAAGAAGACCTCAGAGTGTATAACTGTAGTGGAGGGAAGGGGGGTAGGGGGGCGGCCCAGGGAAAGGTTGGGGGGAGGGGGTAAAAAGGTTTTTTGGGGAGGGCCTTTATTTTGGGGAAGCCGGAGGATTTTATAGGAGGAATGGAGACAAATGGTTTATAATACTTGATGTGCTGTTGGAGGGAGAAAGGTAACATTTATGAAGGGATTCAGGGGAAAATGGCAGGGGACTTGGGGTCCTGGAGAAAAGGGGGGAAAACTGGGACCTTTTCTTGAGTTCAGGGAAGCATGAAGAAGTTTCTGGCAATAGGTTCATATGTTGTTGAACGGAAACTGCAGGTTTTGTTACCCCAAAGGTTTAACTATCACCCTACTTTGAAGACTGTCACATGACATTCTCCACCTGACTAAATCCTATAAATACATGTTCTCCTTTTTAGAAGATTTTTGCTCAAAACTGAAGTTTCAAAAAACTTTTATTTTTTTTTTATTAACACATCGGCCGATTCCTACCAAGGCAGGGTGGCCCGAAAAGAAAAACTTTCATCATCATTCACCATCACTGTCTTGCCAGAAGGGTGCTTACATACAGTTATAAAACTGCAACATTAACACCCTCCTTCAGAGTGCCGGCACTGTACTTCCCATCTCCAGAACTCAAGTCCGCCTGCTGTTTCCTGAATCCTTCATAAATGTTACTTTGCTCACACTCCAACAGCACGTCAAGTATTAAAACCATATGCCTCCATTCACTCCTATCAAATACGCTCACACATGCTTGTTGAAGTCCAAGCCTCGCACACAAACTTCCTTTACCCTCCTCCAACCTTTCCTAGGCTGACCCTACCCCGCCTTCCTCCACTACAGATTTATACACTCGAAGTCACTCTGTCTCGTTCCATTCTCTCTACATGTCCAAACCACCTCAACAACCCTCCTCAGCTTTCTGACAATCGTTTTGGTAATCCCGCACCTCTCCACTTCCAAACTCCGAATTCTCTGCATTATATTCACACCACACATTGACCTCAGACATGACATCTCCACTGCCTCCAGCCTTCCTCGTTGCAACATTCATCACCCATGCTTCACACCCATATAAGAGCGTTGGTATAACTATACTCTCATACATTCCCTTTACTTCCATGGACAAGGTTCTTTGTCTCCACAGACTCAAGTGCTCCACTCACCCTTTTCCTCATCAATTCTATGATTCACCTCATCCTTCATAGACCCATCCGCGACATGTCCACTCCCAAATATCTGAATACATTCACCTCCTCCATACTCTCTCCTCCAAACTGATATCCATCTTTCGTCACCTATTCTTTTGTTATCCTCATCACCTTACTCTTTCCTATATTCACTTTCAATTTTCTTCTTTACACACCCTACCAAATTCATCCACCAACCTCTGCAGCTTTCTTCAGAATCTCCCAAAGCACAGTGTCATCAGCAAAAGCAACTGTGACAACTCCCACTTTGTATTTGCTTCTTTATCTTTAGCCCAACACCTCTTGCCAAGACCTCGCATTCACTTTCTTACAACCCCATCTATAAATATATTGAACAACCACGGTGACATCACACATCCTTGTCTAAGGCCCACTTTTACTGGGAAATAGTCCCTTCCTCCTACACACTCTAACCTGAGCCTCACTATCCTCATAAAACTCTTCACTGCTTTCAGTAACCTTCCTCCTATTCCATACACCTGCAACATCTGCCACATTGCCCCCTATCTACCCTATCATACGCCTTTTCCAAATCCATAAATGCCACAAAACATCTTTACCCTTATCCAAATACTGTTCACCTATATGTTTCACTGTAAACACTTGGTCTACACACCCCTACCTTTCCTAAAGCCCCTTGTTCATCTGCTATCCTGCTTTCTGTTTTACTTTAATTTTTCAATAATAACTCTACCATACACTTTACCAGGTACACTCAACAGACTTATTCCCCTATAATTTTTGCACTTCTTTGTCCCTTTGCCTTTATACAAAGGAACAATACACGCTTCTGCCAATCCCTAGGTACCTTACCCTCTTCCATACATTTATTAAATAATAGCACCAACCACTCCAAAATTATATCCCCACCTGCTTTTAACATTTCTATCTTTATCCCATCAATCCCAGCTGCCTTACCCCTTTCATTCTACCCACTGCCTCACGAACTTCCCCTACACCCACAACTGGCTCTTCCACACTCCTACAAGATGTTATTCCTCCTTGCCCTACACACGAAATCACAGCTTCCTGTCTTCATCAACATTTAACAAATCCTCAAAATATTCTTCCATCTTCCCGATACTCTAACTCTCCATTTAATAACTCTCCTTTCCCATTTTTAACTGTCAAATCCATTTGTTCTCTAGGCTTCTCAACTTATTAATCTCATTCCAAAACTTTTTCTTATTTTCAACAAAATTTGCTGATAACATCTCACCCACTCTCTCATCTGCTCTCTTTTACATTGCTTCACCACTCTTTAACCTCTCTTTTTCTCTCCATATACTCTTCCCTCCTTGCATCACTTCTACTTTGTAAAACCTCTCATATGCTAACTTTTTCTCCTTACTACTCTTTTACATCATCATTCCACCAATCGCTCCTCTTCCTCCCGCACCCACTCGCCTGTAACCACAAACTTCTGCTGAACACTCTAACACTACATTTTTAAATCTACCCCATACATTTTCGACCCCATTGCCTACACTCTCACTAGCCCATCTATCCTCCAATAGTTGTTTATATCTTACCCTAACTGCCTCTCTTTTAGTTTATAAACCTTCACCTCTCTTTACTTACTGATTCTATTTTCCTTGTATCCCATCTACCTTTACTCCCACTGTAGCTATAACTAAAAAGTGATCTGATATATCTGTAGCCCTCTATAAACATGTACATCCTGAAGTCTACTCAACAGTCTTTATCTACCAATACATAGTCCAACAAACTACTGTCATTACGCCCTACATCATATCTTGTATACTTATTTATCCTCTTTTCTTAAAATATGTATTACCTATAACTAAACCCCTTTCTATACAAAGTTCAATCAAAGGGCTCCCATTATCATTTACACCTGGCACCCCAAACTTACCTACTACACCCTCTCTGCATGTTTCTCCCACTTTAGCATTTAGGTCCCTACCACAATTACTTCTCATTTGGTTCAAAAGTTCCTATACATTCGCTTAACATCTCCCAAAATCTCTCTCCTCCTCTACACTCCTCTTCTCCAGGTGCATACACGCTTATTATGACCCACTTTTCGCATCCGACCCTTATTTTAATCCACATAATCCTTGAATTTACACATTTATATTCCCTTTTCCTTCCATAACTGATCCTTCAACATTATTGCTACCCTTCCTTAGCTCTAACTTCTCAGATACTCCTGACTTAATCCATTTATTTCTCCCCATGAAACTCGCCTACCCTTCAGCTTTGTTTCGCTTAGGCCAGGACATCCAACTTCTTTTCATTCATAACATCGGCAATCATCTCTTCTTATCATCCGCACTACATCCACGCACATTCAGACAACCCAATTTATAAAGTTTTTCTTCTTCTCGTTTTAGTAGATTTGTACAGGAGAAGGGTTACTAGCCCATTGCTCCTGGCATCTTAGTCGCTCATACGACACGCATGGCTTACGGAGGAAAGATTCTTTCCACTTCCCATGGACAATAGAGAAAATAAAAAGAACAAGAGCTATTAAGAAAAGAAGAAAAACCTAGATGTGTGTATGTATATATATGCATGTGTATGCCAGTGTAGTGACCTAAAGTGTAGAATAGTAGATATACCTGTTATCCAGCATGTTTATAGAAGAAAAGAACCGCAACCTACCATCATAAACAGTTTGGTTTCTGTTTCACAGTCACCTGGCAACGGAGTGACTTTTGCTGCTCCCAACCTACTACTCTTACTACTTCACAGATTTATTCCCCTATAATTTTTATTTTTTGTCCCTTTGCCTTTATACAAAGGAACAAAGTCCCTCCATCCTGGTTTACCTTCTTCCAACATTATTAAATAATAGCCCCAACCACTCAAAACTATAGCCTGCTTTTAAATTTCTACCTTTATCCCATGACCCATTCCCCCCTTTCCCTACTCCTTAAATTCCCCCACAAAACGGCCTTCCACACTCCTCAAGATGTTATCCTCCTTATACAAGATCAAAAAGCTTCCTGTTTCATCAACATTTAACAACCCTTAAAATATTCTCCACTTCCGATACCTAACTTCCATTTAATAACTCTCTCCTCCTTTTTAACTGTCAAATGCATTTGTTCCCCAGGTTCCTCCACTTATTAATTTACCAAAACTTTTCTTATTTTCAACAAAATTTGTTGAAAATCTCCCAATTCTCATTTGCCCTTTTTACATTGCTTGATTACTCTCTTAACCTCTCTTTTTCTTCATATACTCTTCCCTCCTTGCATCATTCTACTTTTGAAAAAACCTCTTATTATACTTACGAAACTGGCTTCAGGAAAACGTTGAATAGAGTCATGTCCTGGCAAGGTCTCTATCGTGGGAAACGTCTTCCGCCTATCAGAACCATGGAATAAAATAAAACTTTCAATAAGAAAAAAGAAAAAAAAAAAAGTAGTTAATAAAAAGATAAAAACCAAGTTTGTTGCAGTGAGAACTTGAGACTTTTCTAAGTCTAGGGGATCTTCAAAGATGTACTGAAGATATGATGTTTGTAACCTGGGAGACGGGATAAGTGTCCTATGCCCTACTATGTCCGGCTTGGTTCTACCTTCCGTATATCCAGCGCTACTGTGGATGACCACGCCAGCAGCAGAACTGGTAATGAAAAAGAACTGTGGTTACAAGATGGTTATTAGGGATATATAACATTGAGCAAAGGGGGTAATTTTTTTATGTCTTCTTGGAGTTAAATACAACATGAAAAATATTCCGGTAGATCACCTCACCTGATCAGGAAGATTGGAGGTGACGGATTTAAACAAACCCATGCGAGGTGAGGTTAATACTACCAGGAGTTGAATCTAAAGAAACTCAACCAACAAATCTGGGATTTACACAACAGTTCCTCGGAGTCTGAACTACCTATGTCCAGTAGACGGTACTTAAAAGTTCCTCGGAGTTTTGAACTACCATATGTCCAGTAGATGGCACTGTCGCCCTGAGTCTTTAATCCATATGCCGTAGATGGCATGTAAAGTTCCTCGGTCTCTACCATATGTCCAGTAGATGGACTGTAAAGTTCCTCGGAGTCTGAACCCTATATTCCAGTGAAGCACTGTAACAGTTCCTCGGAGTTTGAACACCATATGTCCAGTAGACAGCACTTAACAGTTCCTCGGAGTCTGAACTACCATATGTCCAGAGACGGGGCTGTAACAGTTCCTCGGGGGCTGAACTACCTAGCCAGTAGATAGACTGTAACAGTTCCTCGGGTCTGAACTACCATATGTCCCGTAGATGGCACTGAACAGTTCCTGGGGGCTGAACTACCAAAGTCCAGTAGATAGCATGTAACAGCCCCGGGGTCGAACTTTTTATGTCCCCTAGATGGCATGTAACACCCGGAGCTGAACACTCATATGTCCAGTAGATGGCACTGTAAATTCCTCGGGGGCTGAACTACCTATGTCCAGAGATAGCACTGTAACAGTTCCTCGGGGGCTGAACTACCAAAGTCCCCCAGATGGCACTGTAACAGTTCCTCGGGGGCTGAACTACCATATGTCCAGTAGACGGACAACAGTTCCTCGGAGTCTGAACTACCATATGTCCATAGACGGGACTTTTAAAGTTCCTGGAGTCTAACTACCATATGTCCGTAGATGGACAAAAATTCCTTGGAGTCTGAACTACCAAAGTCCAGTAGATGGATTTAAAAAATTTTTGAGTTAAAATACCATATGTCCAGTGAGGACTTAAAGCCTCGGAGCTAAACTACCATTGTCCAGGAAGCAGTAACAGTTCCGGGGTTTAACTACCAAGTCCAGTAGACGCACTGTAACAGTTTCAGCGAACTACCATATGTCCAGAGAGGGACTGAACAGTTCCTCGGAGTCCCTTTGAATTAAAAACCCCCTTTATAACCCAGTAGATGGCATGTAACAGTTTCGGAGTCTGAACTACCATATGTCCAGTAGATAAATGTAACAGTTCCCCGGGGTTGAACTACATAGTCCAGTAGAGGGACTGTAAAGTTCCTCGAGCTGAACACCATATGTCCAGAGATGGCACTGTAACAGTTCCTGAGTCGAACTACCATATGCCAGTTTAAAATGACTTCCATTTCCAAAGATTCTGTCTT
>WNWK01051233.1:2500-12550 GCA_009830355.1 Cherax destructor
CGGGTTTAGCATCTCCCAAAAATATAATAATAATTACATTTTATTAAAAATATTGTAATACTACTGCACTGAATTGGAGGAAATAATAATGCATCATTATATTTTAGTATACTTTATTTACTCTGTTTAATGTACTTGGGATTTTTGTATTAAGTTATTAGTGGATTTGTTTTGGCTGTGGTTTGTCTCTGGGAATAAACAGGAGAATGCCACATAAACCTGTTATTTTTTTTATGTTTCCTTGATATATTTTTATTCAAATACATGCAAGATTTTCCATACTTAAAATACAGCTTCCACTGAAAATCAAATGTGGAAAATTCCACAGGTAAACAACGTAAGGCAATTGAAAATATGCGAGATAGGACAAAATAGAAAGGCATAATACCATGACCTCTTTAACCCTTTGGGGGTCGGTGCCGTACTAGTACGTTTTACGAGCAGGGGTTGGTGCCGTACTAGTACGCGTAAATTCTAGTGGCCTCAAATTAAGCAGGAAACAGCTGGTAGGCCTACATATGAAAGAATGGGTCTGTGTGCGCAGTATAAAAAAAATCCTGCAGCACACACTGCATAATGAGAAAAAAAACTCCGACCATTTTTTCGTTTAAAACAGCGACTTTGCAGTCTATTTTCGTATGGTATTTATTGATATATTCTCATTTTCTTGGTCTCATTTGATAGAATGGAAGATATAATACAGAAATAGAGATGATTTTGATTGGTTTGACAATGACAAGTACCTTGAAATTGAGCTCAAAGTAGCAAAAATGTTCAAATTTTGCCGATGTTCAAGAGTAAACAAATCACACCATGCGTCCAATACACATCAACTGGTGAGTCTAATATTCTTGTACAAGTGCGCTGATATTATTTATACCATTTTTACAATGATGCAGTTGTATACATAACAGTAAATCTTCTATTTTTTGTGAGAATAAAAATTCAAAATGGAAAGCAAAAGTAATGTAAGAGGGGCCTAGAGACGTAACTAATGAACAGAGAAGATGTTATTTTAGTGCCAGGAATGTCTGCCTTGTTTATTATGGACCCTATTTTGAAATTGGCATCATTTGAAATTTGTGTGAAATTGGTAAAATTGCCATTTTCTGACCACTATTTTGGGTAGTTGAAATTGGTAAATATGCGGTTTCTTGTACTCAATCCTCTTTAAGAGGGGCTCCTTGATGAGGTAAAGAGGCTATCGGTCTGAGGAATTGGACCATTTGGTCATCTTCCTCAGACCGAACCTAATTACCCCCCAATCCCCCTTTCCCTATCCCATCTCCTCCATCCTCTCTTTTTCCCTTTCCTCCTCTTCCTCCTCATCCTCATCTGGATCGCCTGGGGATGTCCCGATCCCTCTCCGGTCACCCGGGGGGGTGGCCTTGGGTATCTTCAGGGCGACGGCTGTATCTCTGGAGGCCACCGCAGCGCTGTATAACCCCTGTGGTTTAGCGCTTCTAATTGATTATAATAATAATCTGGAGGCCGCTTCTGGGGTCCCAACTTCCGCGGCTTCCTCTGTGGTTGCCTCATCCTCAATCACCCCTGTCTCGAATCCTTTTGATATTCTTGGCTCCAAGGTCCCTACCTCGGCTTCCCATACTGTCCACACTCCTTCCTCTACTCACTCGCACAATTCTGAGTCTACACATTCTCGTCCTTCACCTAAACCTCGGCGCCCCCCCTTCTCATAAGCCCGGCAAAAAAAATCCCTACTGCCAGGTTCTTCGCCTCCAACTAGTTCTGTAACGTGTGCGGAGGTTCATCCTCCTCCTCATACACTACCTTCATCCCCTGTCCCCTCCCAAACTCCTACTACAGTTTCCTCTTCTATCTCCTCGTCCTCTACTTTAGTACAGACTATAGACTCCCCGATAGTTGCTCACTCTTCTTCCATTTCTAATGTAGTCCCACATTCTGCATCTTTGACTTTCAAAACACTGGAAGCTATTGCAGAATATATTACAGAGACTGAACCGATGATGGACACTACTCCATCTGAGGTTCCTCATCTCTCTTCATCTCAACCCCCCCTTCCCTCACAACGTCCTCCTCCTTCTCTGATTACAGGTCTTCCTCTGCCTCCACACGTGGACTTTTCTAACCCTAGTCCATAGATTTCTCTCACTTCCACTTATATCATTCTCTCCATAAATCATGGCTTATTTGCAGTGGAATATCCGAGGCCTCAGGGGTAACCAGGGTGAACTTCAGGTGTTGCTCTCCCAGTTTTTCCCTGTTGGGGTCTGTTTGCAAGAACCCAAATTACAATCCACTGTTATCAGGCCCTTTTCAGGCTATGATTTGTTATATTCATCGGATCCTTTTTCCGATGGAACTTTTAACGAAAGTGCTCTTCTTATACACACTGGTGTTCCATACCGTCAGCTCTATGTCCCTTCTTCCTTACATTACACCGCAGCCCGTATCCACTTGAATAAGTGGTATACACTCTGTTCTTTATATCTCTTGTCATGTAGGGGGGTATGGAATTAGGGGATAATTGGGGAATATGAGAGTAAAGGGAGGGAGTGAGTAGGAGAGGTGAGGTTGACAGGAGCGGAGGTAATGTGAGGTCACGGGTGACTACACCATCACCTCTCATTACCACCTAATACTACTCACCCTCTCAGTACTTGAAATATAAATAATAAAATAAAGTATAAGCATAAAGAATAATAAGAATATAACGGGGGCAGTGAATATTACTATTCAACTCAAACACAGTTTATTTAAGTCCTTGTATAATAATATATTTGGGAACAGGAGAACACTTATTGAGTTTAGATAAATGGGGATTGTACATATAAGCAGGGGGACAGGGAATACAATCAACTGACGAAACAGAATATAACTTACAATATAGTTCAGAGGACAGTTCACCACAGGAACTCAGTCACACTTCTAGCCACAGGTCCCAAGACCTGCTCCACCAGAACTCTGCCCAGTGTTTCCAACAGTCTCCTCTAGAGACTCTACAGCAGCTCTCTCCCAGAGCTCTGCACACCGGCAGCCGCTCTGCTAGAATCTCGTGCCCAGAGCTCTGCACACAGGCCAGAGCTCTGCCCGAATGTCTCCAGCCCAGAGCTCCGCACACAGGCCAGAGCTCCGCCAGAATCTCTCCAGCCCAGAGCTCCGCACAGGCCAGGCTCCAGAGTCTCCGGCCAGAGCTCCGATCTCTCCAGCCCAGAGCTCCGCACACAGGCCAGAGCTCCGCCAGAATCTCCATTCTAGTTGTTTCCTCGGCCTTATATAGTCCTCCAAGCATCCCCCCAATGAGGAGTGTACCACGTGCTTTGACCTGACGCCGACCTGACGCTAGTTCAAGACAAAAGACCTGAGCCTTAATCCGAACGGCAGGTGTGGCTGCTTAGGTAGACCTCACAGCACCCTGACTACATCACATCCCCTTTGTCCCCACTTTAAAATATCTGAGAACTAGGACAATTTGTCCTAAGTTATTAGACTATTTTAATCCTAAACCCTTAATTATATTACAATACAAAGACAAAATTACACATAACCTAATATAAAAGTATTCAATTACATATATTTCCGTCAGCCTTCTCAACTACCACAAGGCAGCATAATCAGTACACCTCGCAGGTGACCAGCATAACAGTTGCTCTCTGGTGCAAAGCCTCCTTACCCGTCATTTCTCCTTAAAACTAAATATCTGGCTCCAGTGCCTTCCCTACTTCTACTAGAAATGCACTAGCCAATGCTAGTCACCCTCGCACGTTAACCATTGGGCCAAACCTCTCTAGGCTTCTTTGGCGTGGAAAACTGCTCCAACGGGTTGCATTCTTTCAAGTAACTGCAACTGGACCACATCACGACCACCAAGGTCGTATGTTAACACACTTCACATACACACTTCAACATCTGAAAATCGAGATAGGGCAAGCATCGCAGCTAAGACCCACCATTATCCTATGCCACTACTAGGATTCACTGGCCTCATAAAACAAGGTAGCCATGATCACTTGACCGTTTCCAAGGTCACCTTATTCCACACAGGTAACACTAACACTTCTGGCAAGTCAGAGAAGGCTGGGAACATCTCACACTCTTAATTGTCTCTCATGGCTGGCAGGACATCCCCCATACTGGTCGTACAGGGTGGCCAGCATGACAGCATACACCTCCATACCACCCATGGCAGCACGCTGGTCCCAGCAGCTGGAGTCCATCCCCACGGCTCGCGTCCTTCCACATCTCCGAGGATGTCAGCTCCTTCATAGTAGATTCTCCTGTCCTGGCACACCAGACAGAATCTCTCATACACCACTGCAGCATCACCGCCATCATCTCCTGAGCTAGGCGGCATCGCAGCATCACAGCACGGCCACAACATCCCACCACTGCCACCATGTCATGTAGGGGGGTATGGAATTAGGGGATAATTGGGGAATATGAGAGTAAAGGGAGGGAGTGAGTAGGAGAGGTGAGGTTGACAGGAGCGGAGGTAATGTGAGGTCACGGGTGACTACACCATCACCTCTCATTACCACCTAATACTACTCACCCTCTCAGTACTTGAAATATAAATAATAAAATAAAGTATAAGCATAAAGAATAATAAGAATATAACGGGGGCAGTGAATATTACTATTCAACTCAAACACAGTTTATTTAAGTCCTTGTATAATAATATATTTGGGAACAGGAGAACACTTATTGAGTTTAGATAAATGGGGATTGTACATATAAGCAGGGAGACAGGGAATACAATCAACTGACGAAACAGAATATAACTTACAATATAGTTCAGAGGACAGTTCACCACAGGAACTCAGTCACACTTCTAGCCACAGGTCCCAAGACCTGCTCCACCAGAACTCTGCCCAGTGTTTCCAACAGTCTCCTCTAGAGACTCTACAGCAGCTCTCTCCCAGAGCTCTGCACACCGGCAGCCGCTCTGCTAGAATCTCGTGCCCAGAGCTCTGCACACAGGCCAGAGCTCTGCCCGAATGTCTCCAGCCCAGAGCTCCGCACACAGGCCAGAGCTCCGCCAGAATCTCTCCAGCCCAGAGCTCCGCACACAGGCCAGAGCTCCGCCAGAATCTCTCCAGCCCAGAGCTCCGCACACAAGCCAGAGCTCCGCCAGAATCTCCATTCTAGTTGTTTCCTCGGCCTTATATAGTCCTCCAAGCATCCCCCCAATGAGGAGTGTACCACGTGCTTTGACCTGACGCCGACCTGACGCTAGTTCAAGACAAAAGACCTGAGCCTTAATCCGAACGGCAGGTGTGGCTGCTTAGGTAGACCTCACAGCACCCTGACTACATCACACTCTCCCCTTCGCGGGCATTGTGTATCCCAGATGTTGATTTTCTGGTTTCTTCCTTACGGCCACCCCTTCTATTACTTGGTGATTTTAACGCACACCATTTTCTCTGGGGAGGGTCGCACTGTGACTCCCGTGGCATTCAGTTGGAGGCATTTCTTGCTTCTCTTCCCCTCCATGTTTTAAATACGGGTACTCCTACCCATTTTGATCCTCGAACTCATTCTTTCTAATGTATCGATCTCTCCATCTGCTCTTCCTCAGCAGTCCTTGACTTCACCTGGTCTGTCCTCCCGGACTTACATGACAGCGATCATTTCCCAATCATCCTTAAGTCCCCTTTGTTTCCTCCACCTCCTCATTGCCCACTCTGGCAATTTGACTGGGCGAAATGGGACCTCTACGCACATCTTACTGCCTTTCATGTGGTTCCTACCTCGTCCTCCATTGATGAGGTTTTACATCTCTTTTCGTCCTCCATCTTCACAGCGGCTTCACATTCTATTCCCCAAACCTCGGGCAAGTATCCTCAGAAGTGCGTGCCTTGGTGGTTTCCTACTTGTGCTCGGGCAGTACGTTTGAAACGCGCTGCATGGGGCAGGTATCGGTATAACAGAACCACAGAGAGACTCCTTGATTTTAAGAAAAAGAGACCTATTGCTCGCGGTGTCATACGTGATGCTAAACACACTTGCTGACGAGATTACGTTTCTACTGTCACTTCGGCTTCCTCGATGAGTGCAGTCTGGAAGAAAGTGCGGAAATTAAGTGGTAAATTCTCCCCGACCCGGCTCCTGTTCTTCAGGTTGCTGGTGTCGATATAGCACACCCTCTTGCCGTTGCCACTGAAATTGGTAATCATCTAGTCCGCATATCTCAGGGGCTCCATCTATGCCCCTCGTTCCTTTCTTCTAAGTCTGCCAGAGAGTTAAAGCCCTTAGATTTTTCTTCTCTTAGAGAAGAATCTTATAATGTGCCTTTTACCCTTCAAGACTGGAGGCAACACTCTCTGCTTGCCGATCATCGGCAGCTGGGCCAGACGGCATACATATTCGTATGCTACAGCATTTACATCAGTCTGCTCTTCCTGTCCTCTTACGACTCTTTAATCTTATATGGTCGCAAGGAGTTCTTCCCCACCTGTGGAAGTCTGCTATTGTTCTCCCTTTTCGCAAACCAGGTTCTATGGGACGTGATACCTCTCACTACCGTCCCATCGCTCTCACCAGTGCAGTTTGCAAGGTGATGGAACGTCTAGTTAATAGACTGTAGTGATACCGCTCTTGTGGGGAGCCGCAGCAGGACACAATACTGCACCACCTCAGGGGCCCCTTACAATAACAACAAACATAGTTCAGTGATGGCCCAGCACATGGCGTGTGGTCTCTCTCTTACACAGATACATTCGTGATGCAGATTACATGGTAAGCTTAAATATGTCGCCAGTAGCTATAGCTTTTCTGAGGACATATGCACCTTACATCACCTGTCCTGCAGCAGCAGTCATTAGATGTATTCCACAACCAGCTCTCCTTACCCTATATCACTCACTCATTTACCCCTACCTCACCTATGGAATCTGCGCATGGGGCTCTACATCAATAACTCATCTCAGACCACTAATAACACAACAAAAGGCAGCAGTTAGAATGATAACAAATTCTCACTCCAGGCAACATACTCCACCAATATTCAAAAACCTAAACTTACTCACCATACAAGACATCCATACTTTTTACTGTGCCTATTACATACATAGAACACTCTATGCAAATATTAACCCACCACTCAAACTTCTCCTTACCAATTTTAACAGGACACATGACCATAACACTAGACACAGATCACTCCTCGATGTTCCCCGTGTCCATCTAACACTATGTAAAAACTCAATGCTTATAAAAGGCACGAAAATTTGGAATTCGTTACCTGTCATTGCCAAAGAAACCCTACCTGTACCCCAATTCAAAACGATGCTAAAAAACCACCTTCTCACCCAAAGCTAATTGCTCCATATCAAACATTCCCAGCAAAGTAGAATAATCACTTAACGTAAAAACCAGACTAATCAATTGAATGTAATGTATGAATGAATGAATGAATGAATGTAAAACCTGTTATGAATATTACATACTTAGCTAATTATTTCCACAACACTTACATTATAATGACCACGTAAACTAACTGCAATGCAATTAATTGTTTTAAATTGTTATCTCACTCAATTAGTTGATATGTTCAACTTATATTCAAACTTTATAACTTAGATATGCAACTTTACTTATTTTATAAATTATCAACCATAACTTTTTATTATTTTATTATTATTATTATTATTGCTTTAATTTGTTTAATCTGATTTAATTAATTTTATAATGAAGACAAAAGTACAAAACTATGTTTAAAAAATGTCATGTCTAAACTATGTTCAAATTTCATAGCTTAAATCCTCACCTTTACTCATTGTAAACTATCTACAAAAATTCTTACAATTTAGTTTTAAGTTAATTTTAAGTCTGCCCAAAATGCCCTGCATATTAGGGGCTTTTGGCATGTACACCTCATGTAATCTCAATAACCAAATGTAATTCTTTGTATCATGTCCAAATAAACTTATTAATATTATTATTATTATTATTATTATTATTATTATTATTTCTTCTGTTGCAGACATGTACCATGGATTCTGTGTTCAATAATGCCTAGGAATAAGGCCTGTGTTTTTATCACAACAATTTATTGAACACAGATATCCTGGGCTACCTGTTGGTGATTCTGAGCTAGACTACACCGCATCATGGAGCGTTTACTGAAACCTGAGAGGCTAGACTCTGACCCCAGTGTATCAACGGCTGCTCAGGAATGGAAGCACTGGTTCAAGACTTTCGAAAACTTCTTGAGAGCCTTTCCTCAGGAAGATCTAGATAAACTAAGCCTGCTCATCAACTTTGTGTCACCTAAAATCTATGAGGTTATTTCTGAGTGTAATACCTATGACGATGCTATCAATGCCCTCAAGTCTCAGTATATTAAGCCCACAAATGAAATCTTTGCACGATATCGTCTTGCAACTCGCCGCCAGCAGATTGGTGAATCCTTAGAGGAATACTTTCAAGCATTGAAAATATTAGGTAAGGACTGTAACTTCCGAGCGGTGACAGCTTCTCAGTATTGTGAAGAGTCCATCAGGGATGTTTTTATCAGTGGCCTGCAATCACCAATAATAAGGCAGCGTTTATTGGAGAATAAAACTCTGGACTTAGCCACTACCCTTGACCAAGCAAGAGCATTAGATTCAGCCCAGAAGTATTCTGAAGTGTACAGTACTACCCAGCCTTCTCGAGTGGTAAGTGCTGCAACTCCCGACCAAGACTCTTTTAATGAAGTTACCGTGGAACCTGCTTCAGTGACAGCAGCTGCAGGCACAAAGTGTTTCTTTTGTGGTTTTTCAAGACATCCACGTCCAAAGTGTCCGGCTCGTGAAGCAATGTGCCATCAATGCCATAAGAAAGGTCACTTTGCTAAAGTATGTCGTGCTAATGCATCAACAAGAGCTAGTGCTTCTACGCATTCCTACCAGGCGACTCTAGCAACAGTGACTTCTGCAGCTGCTCCAAATTCACTGTCAAAGGCAGTTGTGAAAGTGTTCATCAAAGTAACAGAAGTAGATGGTCTGATTGACAGTGGCAGCTCAGAGAGTTTCATCAACCTTGACGTAGTTAAACGCCACTCCTTGACGGTACATCACTCATCAGGTACCGTTTCCATGGCATCAACATCTCTCTCTATTCAGACGTTAGGGTTTTGTAAGGTAAACCTTAGAGTTAATGACAGGGATTATCAAGATGTACATTTAGCTGTTCTGCCATAACTGTGCTCTGATGTGATCCTTGGTCAGGACTTTCAGAAGCGTCATGGTAGTGTTACCTTAACATATGGAGGTGAACTGCCTCCTCTCGTTGTCTGTGGTCTTAGCACTTTAAGGGTAGACCCACAAAGCTGTTTGCAGAATCTTACTGCGGATTGTCATCCTATATCAGCTAAGTCACGCCGCTATTCTTATGAAGATAGGATGTTCATTGAGAAAGAAACTCAGAGGCTGCTGAAGGAGGGTATTATAGAACCAAGTAATTCTCCTTGGCGTACAGGTCGTTGTTGTCAAGGATGATTATAGGAAACGGAGGCTGGCTATCGACTATTCTGAGACAATCAACAAATTTACACTTCTTGATGGGTACCCTCTACCTCGAATTGATGATATAGTGAACAAAATTGCTCAGTACTATGTGTTTAGCACAATTGATCTACAGAAGTGCCTATCATCAAGTCCCTATAGGAATGAAGATAAACCAAAACAGCGTTTCAGGCAGTGACGGGCCCAATCAGTTTACAGAGTCCCTTTTTGGGGGAGTAATGGGGAGTGTTTTAGGGGGGGACGTGGGGGGGTCCTAGGCCTTTTTTCCCCGGGCTGCTTATTTCACTGACTGACAACTCATATCGTTGGGTCCAGCTGCATTGTTTTGAAACCTTTGTGTGAGCTGTGACTAGTGACTACCTAGTTAAAAGAAAATGTTGGTTTAAAGGGGACAAGAAAGGCCATCTAAATACCCCCCCCGCCCCCCCCTCTATTGAACTCAGCCATTCGCCCCTATTTTATGGTCTAGGGCTTTTTCCCGCCCCCATACGTGCCTGAGTGCCCGTCATCCCGCCAGCTTTCCGATTTCCACCCCCCCTTCTTAAAAATGTGTCTCCTG
>WNWK01051234.1:0-12550 GCA_009830355.1 Cherax destructor
TCCACTTCTGAGAGACGTAGAATGAGGGGATATCATCGAGGTGTACAAGTGGATGATGGGATAAACAAATGAGATATTAATAAAATACTGAGGATATCGAACCAAGTAAGAACCAGAAATAACGGATTTAAATTGGATAAATTTAGATTTAGAAAGGACATAGGCAAGTACTGGTTTTCGAACAGAGTTGTAGATGCTTGGAACAATCTTCCGAGTAGGGTGATAAGGCTAGGACCTTGGGTGGCTTTAAAAAGAGATTGACAAATATATGAGTGGAGGGGCTGGGTTTATTAGTGTCGTAGTACAGGGTAAATTTAGGTAGTGGTGGTTTTGATAAGGACCTGCCTTGTATGGGCCAGTAGGCCTTCTGCAGTGTTCCTCCATTCTTATGTTCTTATGTACAAAGTAAGGTGTTACAAAGTAAAGTGCTGTTACAAAGTAAGGTGCTGTTACAAAGTAAGGTGTTGTTACAAAGTAAAGTGTTGTTACAAAGTAAGGTGTTGTTACAAAGTAAAGTGTTGTTACAAAGTAAGGTGTTGTTACAAAGTAAAGTGTTGTTACAAAGTAAGGTGTTGTTACAAAGTAAGTGTTGTTACAAAGTAAAGTGTTGTTACAAAGTAAGGTGTTGTTACAAAGTAAGGTGTTGTTACAAAGTAAAGTGTTGTTACAAAGTAAAGTGTTGTTACAAAGTAAGGTGTTGTTACAAAGTAAGGTGTTGTTACAAAGTAAAGTGTTGTTACAAAGTAAAGTGTTGTTACAAAGTAAGGTGCTGTTACAAAGTAAGGTGTTGATACAAAGTAAAGTGTTGTTGCAAAGTAAGGTGTTGTTACAAAGTAAGGTGTTGTTACAAAGTAAAGTGTTGTTACAAAGTAAGGTGTTGTTACAAAGTAAGGTGTTGTTACAAAGTAAGGTGGTGTTACAAAGTAAGGTGGTGTTACAAAGTAAAGTGTTGTTACAAAGTAAAGTGTTGTTACAAAGTAAGGTGCTGTTACAAAGTAAGGTGGTGTTACAAAGTAAGGTGTTGTTACAAAGTAAAGTGTTGTTGCAAAGTAAGGTGCTGTTACAAAGTAAGGTGTGTTACAAAGTAAAGTGTTGTTACAAAGTAAGGTGTGTTACAAAGTAAGGTGTTGTTACAAAGTAAAGTGTTGTTACAAAGTAAGGTGTTGTTACAAAGTAAGGTGTTGTTACAAAGTAAGGTGTTGTTACAAAGTAAAGTGTTGTTACAAAGTAAGGTGGTGTTACAAAGTAAGGTGTTGTTACAAAGTAAGGTGTTGTTACAAAGTAAAGTGTTGTTACAAAGTAAGGTGTTGTTACAAAGTAAGGTGGTGTTACAAAGTAAGGTGTTGTTACAAAGTAAGGTGTTGTTACAAAGTAAGGTGTTGTTACAAAGTAAGGTGCTGTTACAAAGTAAGGTGTTGTTACAAAGTAAGGTGGTGTTACAAAGTAAGGTGTTGTTACAAAGTAAGGTGGTGTTACAAAGTAAGGTGTTGTTACAAAGTAAGGTGGTGTTACAAAGTAAGGTGGTGTTACAAAGTAAAGTGTTGTTACAAAGTAAGGTGTTGTTACAAAGTAAGGTGTTGTTACAAAGTAAGGTGGTGTTACAAAGTAAGGTGGTGTTACAAAGTAAGGTGGTGTTACAAAGTAAGGTGTTGTTACAAAGTAAGGTGTTGTTACAAAGTAAGGTGTTGTTACAAAGTAAGAGTGTTGTTACAAAGTAAGGTGTGTTACAAAGTAAGTGTTGTTACAAAGTAAGGTGTTGTTACAAAGTAAGGTGTTGTTACAAAGTAAGGTGGTGTTACAAAGTAAGGTGTTGTTACAAAGTAAGGTTGTTACAAAGTAAGGTGTGTTACAAAGTAAGGTGTGTTACAAAGTAAAGTGTTGTTACAAAGTAAGGTGTTGTTACAAAGTAATGTGTGTTGTTACAAGTAAGGTGTTGTTACAAAGTAAGGTGTTGTTACAAGTAAGGTGTTGTTACAAAGTAAGGTGTTGTTACAAAGTAAGGTGTTGTTACAAAGTAAGTGTTGTTGTAGGTGTGTTACAAAGTAAGGTGTTGTTACAAAGTAAGGTGTTGTTACAAAGGTGGTGACAAATAATCTGAGAAGTAATTATGCTTACTATAATGATGTGTTGTATGTGTGTTGTGTGTGTGTTAAGTGGTGTGTGTGTGTGTGTGTGTGTGTGTTGTTAGTGGTGTGTGTGTGTGTGGTTTTATATGTGTGTAAGGTGTTGTTGGTGGTGTAAGGAGAATCTTTTATAATGTTGTGTGTGTATGTGTGTGTGTGTGTGTGTGTTTGTGTATGTGTGTGTGTGTGTGTGTACTCACCTAATTCGTACTCACCTAATTGTGGTTGCAGGGTCGAGACTAGCTCCTGGACCCGCTCTTCACTGATGGCTACTGGGTTCCTTCTCTCCCTGTTCCATGGTTTTATCATACTCGTCTTAAAGCTATGTATGGTTCTGCCTCCACTACATCGCTTGCTAGACTATTCCACTTCCTGACAACTCTTGCTGAAGAAATACTCCTAACATCCTTTGACTCATGAGTCTTCAACTTCCAATTGTGACCCTTGTTTCTGTGTCCCCTCGGTGTGTGTGTGAGTGTACTCACCTAGTTGTGGTTCAGGGTCGATTCATAGCTCCTGGCCCCCCCTCTTCACTGGCCGCTAATGGGTCTCTCCCTTCGCCATGAGCGTGTGTGTGTGTGTGTGTGTGTGTGTACTCACCTATTTGTACTCACCTATTTGTGGTTGCAGGGGTCGATTCATAGCTCCTGGCCCCGCCTCTTCACTGATTGCTACTAGTTCCTCTCTCCCTGCTCCATGAGCTTTATCAAACCTCGTCTTAATACTATGTATGGTTCGTGCCTCCACTACGTCACTTTCTAAGCTATTCCACTTCCTGACTACTCTATGACTGAAGAAATACTTCCTAACATCCCTTTGACTCATAGGAGTCTTCAACTTCCAATTGTGACCCCTTGTTTCTGTGTCCCCTCTCTGGAACATCTTGTCTCTGTCCACCTTATCTATTCCTCGCAGTATTTTATATGTCGTTATCATGTCTCCCCTAACCCTCCTGTCCTCTAGTGTCGTCAGGCCGATTTCCCTTAACCTTTCTTCGTAGGACAATCCCTTTAGCTCTGGGACAAGTCTTGTTGCAAACCTTTGCACTTTCTCTAATTTCGTGACGTGCTTGACCAGGTGTGGGTTCCAAACTGGTGCTGCATACTCCAGTATGAGCCTGACGTATATGGTGTACAGAGTCTTGAACGATTCCTAAGTGAGGTATTGGAACGCTATTCTTAGGTTTGCCAGCCGCCCGTATGCTGCAGCAGTTATCTGATTGATGTGTGCCTCAGGAGATGTGCTCGGTATTATACTCACCCCAAGATCTTTTTACTTGAGTGAGATTTGCAGTCTTTGGCGACCTAACCTATACTCTGTCTGTAGTCTTCTTTGCTCTTCCCCGATCTTCATGACACTGTATTTGGCAAGGTTAAATTCAATGAGCCAGTTGCTGGACCAGACTTGCAGCCTGTCCAGGTCTCTTTGTAGTCCTGCCTGATCCTCATCCAATTTAATTTTCCAAATTAACTTCACATCATCTACAAACAAGGACACTTCTGAATATATTCCTTCCATCATGTCATTCACATATACCAAAAACAGCACCTGTCCTAGGACTGACCCCTGTGGAACCCCGTTTGTCACAGGTGCCCACTCTGACACCTTGTCACGTGCCATGACTCGTTGTTGACTCCCTGTCAGGTATTTCCTGGTCCATTGCAGTGCCCTTCCTGTTATGCGTGCCTGATGCTCTAGCTTTTGCACTACTCTCTTGTGAGGAACTTTGTTGATGGCCTTCTTATAGTCCAAGAAAATGCAATCTACCCACCCCTCTCTCTCGTGTCTTACTTTATTGTCATAAAACTCCAGTAGGTTTGTAACACAAGATTTTCCTTCCCTGAATCCGTGCTGGTTGTCGTTTATATGCTTGTTCCGTTCTCGGTGCTCCACCACTCTCCTCCTCAAAATCTTCTCCATGACTCTGCACACTATACACGTCAGTGACACTGGTCTGAAGTTCAATGCCTTGTGTCTGTCTCTTTTCATAAGTATGGGTAGTTGTCCAGTTTCAATGGATGTGATGGAAATTGTTGTTAGTGGCGCACATAGCATCTCACTCCCACTCCGGAGAGATGTCCGGTCCTACAGCTTTTGAGGTACTAAATTCACTTAGCAGCCTCTTCACCTCCTCCTCGGTTGTGTGTATTTCATGCAGCAATTGTTGGTATATACCTTGTTGGTGTATCCCCTTATTCTGACTTCCCGGAGTTCTTTCTGTCTCCACTGTAAATACTTCCTTAAATCTCATGTTGAGCTCCTCACATACTTCGATGCTATGTCGTTTTCGTTCTGTCGCTGGGCCTCCCTCCTTATCTGTGCATACTCGTTTCTGGCTCTTCGTCTAATCTCTTTATTTTCCTGGGTCCTTTGTCTTCTGTACTTTTTCCATTCTCTAGTGCACTTAGTTTTTTTCCTCTCTACCTCTTTGGGTAAACCAAGGGCTCGTTCTGGTCTCCCCATTATTTCTGTTGCTCTTGGAAACAAACCTCTCCTCTGCCTCCTTGCATTTTGTTGTCACGTAGTCCATCATTTCGTTTACTGATTTTCCTTCCAATTCTCTTTCCCACTGAACCTCTTTCAGAAAGTTCCTCATGCCTGTGTATTTTTCCCTTTTGTAGTTTGGCTTTTCCATCCTACTCCTGTTACCCTCTCCACTTGTAACTCTATGTATTCAAAGCTCAGAACCACGTGATCACTAGCTCCAAGGGGGCCTTTCATACATGATGTCCTTGATGTCCGAGCTACTGAAGGTGAATAGGATGTCCAGTATTGCTGGTTCATCCTCACTTGTCTCTCTGGTAGTGTCCCTGACATGTTGATGCATGAGGTTTTCCAGTACCACATCCATCATCAAGGCTCTCCATGTTTCGGGACCCCTATATAGCTCCAGGTTTTTGCAGTCAATTTCCTTGTGATTGAAATCACCCATTACTAGTAACTTTGTTCTACCCATGTGAGCTCTTCTGGCCACCTCAACTAGTGTGCCCACCTTTGCTCTGTTGCTCTCTTCATATTCTTCTCTTGGCCTCCTGCAGTTCTGCGGTGGGTTGTACATCACTGCAATGACTTCCTTATTTCCCCCCAGACTGAATTGCACTTACTATGTAGTCCCTTTCCACGATTTCGTCCAATACTTCCATTTCCTCAAATCCCTATTGGTTTTTAATGAGCAGTGCAACTCCTCCTTCCCCTCTGCTTCTTCTATCTTTCGACAGGATCTGATATCCAGGTGGGAAGGGAAGACTGTGTCTGTTGCCATCCCAGTGAGTTTCGCTTCTATGAGTGCTATAATGTCTTGATTCTTTCATGTCACTCCTCATATTTATTTGTTATTCCCTCTGCATTTGTATACCAAACCTTCAACTTCTTTTCTAAAACTGTGTTCTGGAGAGAACACTAGGGTTGGGGGAACGAGAGACCTGGTGGAGAATTATGGGAGGATGCTGGGAAGGGAATTTGTGATGAGGGGATGGGAACAGTGGGAATAGTGTCTAGGTTTTGGGTTAGATTGTTTGGTTGCATTGGAGTTGTCGTGGTTGAGGTCCTTCTGTAGGTGGTTCTGAGGGAGGCTGTGTTTGCTCTTCCTCCTGAGTCTGGGTTCTCCTTTCCTCCTTTCGTCTTTGTACCCTCTCTTTCAGTTTCTGCCTTTCTTCTTGTGTTCTGTCACAGTCGAGGTACCCTCCGGTACATCAGTATGTTCCTTAGTCGTGCTTTCTGCAGCAGGATCTTGTTTCAAGCCGATTTTACCATGGAATTCACTTTGACTGGCAAGTTTTTCCTCTTGCAAACCCTCCTATTCTCAGAAAAATTGTCAACTGGGTAATGTCGTCTTCTCCTGTTGCTTTCATGATACTTTCAATTACTTTTTTCATCCCCAATCTTCTTCATTCATAAGTGTTCCCTTCAACTTCCTGGAACCCATAAACAAAAACTGACTTCTCCCTTTCATCATCTAACTGCATTTCCATTTGCATCCCCTGAGTCGAGTTAGTTGTCTTTATTGCAGCATTCCTTCCTTCAATTTCTTCTCTATCTGATATCCCTGCGCTCAGTGGTCTGTCATGTTTCCCTTCTCAGCTTTTCCTGGGAACTGCTAGGGTCAGTTAGGGCCTCTGCCTAGCTCTTTCAGTTTTTTCAGTCAACTCGTTTGCTCCTGGTGTACTCCTCATCTTTTCCTAGGCTCTATGGTGGTCTGATAGGCCTCTGTGTACAATATAACCCCTGTGTTCCCTACAGTCCCCTCGTTTGTGACTAATGAAGCAGTTCTTGATGTCATGCCTATACTACTCTTCTTCCCTTTTCATGAGCTCATCCACCAGTCCCCTGGTTCTCCGTCCACCTCTTTGGCAACACATTTTTTTTTGTTCACCACAGAAAGAAAAACTTGCGTGTTTTAGTGTGGTCGTTTGTGAAGCGTGTTCATGAGTGATTGAGTGTTCATGTGTTCATAGTTGTACTCACCTAGTTGTTGTTGAAGGGGTCGAGTCATAGTTCCTGGCCCCGCCTCTTCTCTGGCCGCTACTGGGTCACTCTCCCTGCGCCATGAGCTTTATCATACCTCTTCTTAAAGCTATGTATGGAACCTGCCTCCACTACATCGCTTCCCAAACTATTCCACTTCCCGACCACTCTGTGACTGAAGAAATACTTCCTAACATCCCTGTGATTCATCTGAGTCTTCAACTTCCAACTGTGTCCCCTTGTTGCTGTGTCCCATCTCTGGAACATTCTGTCTCTGTCCACCTTGTCAATTCCTCTCAGTATTTTATATGTCGTTATCATGTCCCCCCTATCTCTCCTGTCCTCCAGTGTCGTCAGGTCGATTTCCCTTAACCTCTCCTCGTAGGACATACCCCTTAGCTCCGGGACTAGCCTTGTTACAAACCTTTGCACTTTCTCTAGTTTCTTTACGTGCTTGGCTAGGTGTGGGTTCCTAACTGGTGCTGCGTACTCTAATATGGGCCTAACGTACACAGTGTACAGGGTCCTGAACGATTCCTTATTAAGATGTCGGAATGCTGTTCTTAGGTTTCCTAGGCGCCCATACGCTGCAGCAGTTATTTGGTTGATGTGCGCCTCAGGAGATGTACCTGGTGTTATATTCACCCCAAGATCTTTTTCCTTGAGTGTGGTTTGTAGTCTCTGGCCCCCTAGACTGTACTCCGTCTGCGGTCTTCTTTGCCCTTCCCCAATCTGTGTATGTGTGTGTGTGTTTGTGTAGGTGTGTGGAGGTATTTGTTGGAGGGAGGGAGAGGGGGAGGAAGGGAGGGAGATGGGGAGGAAGGTAGGGAGGGGGAGACAGTGACAGAGGGGAGTTATGGGGAAAGGATATGGGAGTAAAGGAGAGAGGGAGGAAAGGAAGAGAGGAAAGGCAAAGAGGGAGAAAGGAGAGATATGGGCGAAGGATATGGGAGTAAAGGAGAGAGGGAGGAAAGGAAGAGAAGGAAAGGCAAAGGGGAGGGGAGGGAGAAGGAAATAGGGGAAGAAGGAGGAGGGAGGAGGAGAGGAGAGAGAAGAGAGAGGAGGAGGAAGAGAGAGAGGAGAAGAGAGAGAGAGAGAGAAGAGAGAGAGAGAGAGAGAGAGAGAGAGAGAGAGAGAGAGAGAGAGAGAGAGAGAGAGAGAGAGAGAGAGGATGGTGAGATTGAGTGTGTGTGTGATGTGTGTGTGGTGTGATGTGGTGTGTGTGTGTGATGTGTGTGTGTTGTGTGTGTAGTGTGTGTGTGTGTGTGTGTGTATGTGTGTGTGTGTGTGTGTGTGTGTGTTGTGTTGTGTGTGTATGTGTGTGTGTGTGTGTGTGTGTGTGTGTGTGTGTGTGTGTGTGTGTGTGTGTGTGTGTGTGTGTGTGTGGTGTGTGTGTAGTGTTGTAGTGTGTATGTGTAGTGTGTGTGTGTGATGTTTGTAGTGTGTATGTGTGTGTGTGTGTGTGTTGTGTATGTGTGTGTGTGTGCGTGTTTTGGTTGAGTGGGTGTTGAGTGCTGACGGATGCTTATACGCAGTGTAGAGTCTCTCACCAACTCTTCAGTTCAGTGTCAGCATCGTGTTGACGTGGACTGATCACTCACTCTCACAGCTTGACCAAGGTGAGGCCATCATAAGTGGTTAGTACTGACAGTGATGGCGTTGGTACTGACAGTGATGGCGTTGGTACTGACAGTGACGGCGTTAATACTGACAGTGACGGCGTTGGTACTGACAGTGATGGCGTTAATACTGACAGTGACGGCGTTGGTACTGACAGTGACGGCGTTGGTACTGACAGTGATGGCGTTGGTACTGACAGTGACGGCGTTAATACTGACAGTGATGGGGTTGGTACTTACAGTGACGGGGCTGGTACTGACAGTGACGGTTAATACTGACAGTGACGGTTTTGGTACTGACAGTGACGGGTTGGTACTGACAGTGACGGCGTAGGTACTTACAGTGACGGGTTTTTACTGACAGTGATGGGGTTGGTACTGACAGTGATGGGGTTGGTACTGACAGTGACGGGGCTGGTACTAACAGTGACGGGGTTGATACTGACAGTGATGGGGTTGGTACTTACAGTGACGGGGCTGGTACTGACAGTGACGGGGTTAATACTGACAGTGACGGCGTTAATACTGACAGTGACGGCGTTAATACTGACAGTGACGAAGTTGGTATTGACAGTGACGGTGTTGGTACTTACAGTGACGGGTTAGTACTGACAGTGATGGGGTTGGTACTGACAGTGACGGGGCTGGTACTAACAGTGACGGGGTTGATACTGACAGTGATGGGGTTGGTACTTACAGTGACGGGGCTGGTACTGACAGTGACGGGGTTGGTACTGACAGTGACGGGGTTGGTACTGACAGTGACGGTAGTAATACTGACAGTGACGGTGTTGGTACTGACAGTGACGAGGTTGGTACTGACAGTGACGGCGTTGGTACTGACAGTGACGGGGCTGGTACTAACACTGACGGGGTTGATACTGACAGTGATGGGGTTGGTACTTACAGTGACGGGGCTGGTACTGACAGTGATGGGGTTGGTACTAACAGTGACGGTGTTGGTACTTACAGTGACGGGGCTGGTACTGACAGTGACGGTGTTGGTACTGACAGTGACGAGGTTGGTACTGACAGTGACGGCGTAGGTACTTACAGTGACGGGTTTTTACTGACAGTGACGGGGTTGGTACTGACAGTGACGGGGTTGGTACTAACAGTGACGGTGTTGGTACTGACCGTGACGAGGTTGGTACTGACAGTGACGGCGTTGGTACTTACAGTGACGGGTTGGTACTGACAATGATGGGGTTGGTACTGACAGTGACGGGGCTGGTACTAACAGTGACGGGGTTGATACTGACAGTGATGGGGTTGGTACTTACAGTGACGGGGCTGATACTGACAGTGACGGGGTTGGTACTGACAGTGACGGTGTTGGTACTGACAGTGACGAGGTTGGTACTGACAGTGACGGCGTTGGTACTTACAGTGGCGGGTAGGTATTGACAGTGATGGGGTTGGTACTGATAGTGACGGGGTTGGTACTAACACCGACGGGATTGATACTGACAGTGATGGGGTTGGTACTTACAGTGACGGGGCTGGTACTGACAGTGATGGGGTTGGTACTAACAGTGACGGTGTTGGTACTAACAGTGACGGGGCGGAGGTCACTACTGGATGTTAAGAAGCAACAATATGAGGAATACCACTGTAGGCCTTGTGGCGAGGCAGGTTCTATATACAGTTAGCTTTTCTATACAACATCATTTGTTTCAGTGACGCTGCTTGGTAAATTGTTTTATTCATCTATAAGTGTTTCCATGCCATTACTTACTTATACACCTTGGCAATAAATTTCACTTAATTCGATAACATTGCTACATGTTCAAATTAATTTAATACTTTCGTTACTCTTGTAACATTTCAAATATTTATGCATTTCATCAATTTGTATAATTCAGTATTTTCAAATATGATTCAACATTTTTCGTGTGAAAGTAACTTCTGTGTTCTTTTCAAACTTCGTAAGATGTGTCCACCGTTGAAGACACTGCAAGACTCCAAGCAGACATAAACCAAATCTTTAAATGGGCTGCAGAAAACAATATGAAGTTCAATGATGAGAAATTTCAATTACTCAGATACGGAAAACGTGAAGAAATTAAAATCTCTTCGGAGTACAAAACTAATTCTAACCACACAATAGAGCGAAAAACTAATGTCAAAGACCTGGGAGTGATCATGTCAGAGGATCTCACCTTCAAGGACCATAACAAAGTAGCAATTGCATCTGCTCGAAAAATGACAGGATGGATAATGAGAACCTTCAAAACCAGGGATGCCAAGCCCATGTTGACACTTTACAGATCGCTTGTTCTATCTAGGCTAGAATATTGCTGCACACTAACTGCACCTTTCAAGGCGGGTGAAATTGCTGACCTTGAAAATGTGCAGAGAACCTTCACCGCACGCATAAGTGCGATAAACCACCTCAACTACTGGGAACGCTTGAAGTTCCTAAACCTGTACTCTCTAGAACGCAGGCGGGAGAGATTCATTATTATATACACATGGAAAAATCTCGAGGGCTTAGTACCAAACTTGCACACAAAAATCACTCCCTACGAAAGCAAAACTCGGCAGGCGATGTAACATCCCCCAATGAAGAGCAGGGTGCCACTAGCACGTTGAGGGACAACACAATAAGTGTCAGGGGCCCAAGATTGTTCAACTGCCTCCCAACATACATCAGGGGGATTACCAACAAACCCCTGGCTGTCTTCAAGCAGGCACTGGACAGGCACCTAAAGTCGGTACCTGACCAGCCGGGCTGTGGTTCGTACGTTGGACTGCGTGCGGCCAGCAGTAACAGCCTGGTTGATCAGGCTCTGGTCCAACAGGAGGCCTGGTCACGGACCGGGCCGCGGGGGCGTTGACTCCTGGAATTCTCTCCAGGTACGATAACATAGACTGTTAAGCTTGCTACTTAGCTTATTGATGAATCCAAGATGTCGCGGCCATCCTCAACACCTTCAAAGAGGATACATCCTTGGCTTCATTCCCCACAGGGCTGTATGGTAAAAATTACACGTGGTTATAAAATATATATTGCCCCAAAGGAGCATATGCTCATATCGTCAGTCATTAACTCAAGACTGACATGACACTCACGTGTTTGGACTTAAAAGTCCACGCATAACCGCCGTCAATAGGTAAATTTTGATGCTCTTGACCTACAAGAACTGCGAAGTCCCCTGCCTGACGAGAACATAAAAACATACCTTGCTCATGTAACGTGAGCGATGGTGTTGACTCCACCATATACAGCGGAAATGCTCTCTTGATTGTAGAATGCCGCTGATGAGTCACCGTCTTGTTTCGATGGAGTTCACTTGCGATTGTCTCTACGTTTGTCTTTTAGCAGTAATAAGAAGCTGCGCACACTTTTGAATATACCGCGATATTATTCACTAAACGTGCTGGAACAGAGTTCTTATCTGATTTCCCGACGTTAGTGGAGATTAAATTAGAATAACGGACGCGTATGACTAATGTCTTTGTTAGGTTAAACCCTTCGTCGCCGTATGACCCGTTCGGATGCCGAATTCAATCTAACTTGTGCTGCCTCGGGGTGCCTCATGGTGCTTGGCATGCTGATATCAGCACAATTACAACAATTGCTACATGCTGCTACAAGTGGCAATTAAAATGTTTGTGTTCTCTAAATACTTTGATCCCGGGAAAACATGTTTATTTTTAAGTGTGAAACTAATACAACAGTTTACTATAATTTTCCTGTTACGGCAAAGGTTACATTTATCTCAAAATTTTTTAACTCACATATACACTCGCTGCTACTTGGTCAGACAACACGGGCACACTGTGGTCAGTACATCTGGAATGAGTTATTTTGTTTTTTCATCAGACTCGCCTCGTTTGGCCCCTTCCTAAGGGCGGAAAGGTGAGGGCCCTTAAAAGGGTAGAAAGGGATACCCCCCCCTTTGGGAAAATTTTTTCCCCCATAAGAGTTTGGATCCCAAAATTAATTTTTTGGGAAATTTTTTAAAAGTTTTTTTGTTTGTCATCACTAAAGATTACATTAAGGCAGTTGCTGCCTTAATATTAACCTAGTGTAGCCTCTGGTGGACCCTCTTAGTTCCATTATCTCTACGTCAGTGGGAAAAGTTCACTGGGCGCTGCGCACCAACCAATACTCACTATATATAATCTTGACACTTGTAAACAAAAACCCAAAATTTTCAAGGTCATTAAAGTTTTTTTTTTGAACCTTAATATTCTTCCCCTCTAAATTCTTGACTGGAGAACCAAAAAAATTTCGATAATTATTAACCTTTGAAGAAACATGCCTTGATGTTGGTGAAAGGATCTTGATTCAAGGGAAATTTAGCCACACTTTCCGTTTTTAAGATCACACATGAC
>WNWK01051235.1:0-12550 GCA_009830355.1 Cherax destructor
ACTGGGGTTATTGACGTACTAGTACTCCTAAATTCTAGCGCCCTCAAATCAAGCAGAAACAGGCTGTTAGGCCTAGATGTGATAGAATGGGTCTGTGCGGTCAGTGTGCGCGGTATAAAAAAATTCCTGCACCACACAGTGCATAATGAGGAAAAAAAAACTCTGACCGTGTTTTTGGTTTAAAACAGCGACTTTGCAGTCTATTTTCGTATGGTATTTATTGTTGTATTCTCGTTTTCTTGTTCTTATTTGATAGAATGGAATATATATTACAGAAATAGAGATGATTTTGATTGGTTTGACAATAACAAGTACCTTGAAATTGAGCTCAAAGTAGCGAAAATATTCGATTTTTGACGATGTTCAAGAGTAAACAAATCACACCATGCGTCCAATACACATCAACTGGCGAGTCTAATATTCATGCACAAGTGCTCTGATATTATTTATACCATTTTTACAATGATGCAGTTGTATACATAACAATAAATCTTCTATTTTTTTGTGAGAATAAAAATTCAAAATGGAAAGCAAAAGTAATGTAAGAGGGGCCTGGAGCGTAACTAATGAACAGAGAAGATGTTATTTTAGTGCCAGGAATGTCTGTCTTGTTTATTATGGGTCCTATTTTGAAATTGGCATCGTTTGAAATTTGGTGAAATTGGCCAAATTGCCATTTTCTGACCACTATTTTGGGTAGTTGAAATTGGTAAATAGGCAGTTTCGTGTACTCAATCGATAGAACAAATGGAGTTCTAGCGAAATAGCTATAATTGTAGTAGACTGAAACATTGCAATGTGCCGAAAATAGGGCTCAAAGTGGGCGAAATCGCCGATGCGTAAGTGTCATGGCTACCGCTAACTTCGCGAAAGCATAATTCCTTTAGTTTTCGATCAAATTTCATAATTTTTGTGGCGTTATGATCGGAAAAGATTCTCTATCATTCTATAAGAAAAAATAATTTTTTTTTTTAATTCGTGGACCCTGAGAACGAGTTTCAGAGACCCCTTGGACCCCCAAAGGGTTAATTTTGTACGATGTGATGCTGTTTTGTTTTCCTGAAAGGATCAAATACACTGACATGTGTTTAAACATCTGACAGAAAATATAAAACTTTAAATTCCCAGAGTACTGTAATTTATGCAATCAGAGTTTACCACCTACATATTAATAAAAGAACATAACTCAAGCAAGTAAAACTGTATATAAAAATAAATAAGAGGTTTGCTAGCCATACCACATTAGCCTCTCGGAGGTCACCCAACTGTTGCTTGAGCTTATTAACCTCACTTTTGAAGTGAGATTTGACTTGAAATAACTTGTCATTTAGATGCTGGTTTTGCTCCCGCTCTCTCTGTAAGTCCTCCTTTAAGTCTTCAACCTCCACCATCAGATTCTCATTCTACTCGAGAAAACTTGTGTCAGTACAGCATTTACTATTCAGCAATAGAAATAAACAGTCAACAAATAAATATATACAGTGGAACCCCGATTTTCGGCCATAATTCGATCCAGGAGGCTGTTCAAGTGCCGTAACCGAACGAATTTGTTCTCATAAGGAATAATGTAAATTAGATTAGTCCTTTTCAGAAACACAAAAATACATTTACAAAAGCACTTGCAATAATACACTTACATAATTGTTCGAGTTGGGAGGTGGCCGAAACTTCGAGGTACCACTGTATATACGTATAGTACATGATGCTGAAAAAAAACACGTTTTAAAATATAGAAAGATTCATTTCTGTATCAAGGGCCTCAGAGTCCACCTGAAACATTATTGTTACAGGATTCACTTTACCTTTGCCTTTACAGGATTTAAAATAATTCTGAAAAAAAATAAAAATAAAACAGGATTATAGATATAACCATCCATTACTTGGGTATACAATACAGTTTATGCCTGTCTTGCAATTCTGTGTTCTAGGTATACCTGGAGAGTTCCAGGGGTCAACGCCCCTGCGGCCCGGTCTATGACCAGGCCTCATGTTGGATCAGATCCTGATCAACCAGGCTGTTACTGCTGGCCGCACGCAGCCCAACGCACGAACCACAGCCTGGCTGGTCAGGTACCGACTTTAGGTGCCTGTCCAGTGCCTGCTTGAAGACAGCCAGGGGTTTGTTGGTAATCCCCCTGATGTATGCTGGGAGATAGTTGAATAGTCTTGGGCCCCTGACACTTATTGTGTTGTTTCTCAACGTGCATGCTAGGAGGCAGTTGAATAGTCTTGGGCCCCTGACACTTATTGTGTTGTTTCTCAACGTGCTAGTGCTAGTGGCATCGCCTGCTGAGTCTTTTGCTTTCGTAGGGAGTGATTCTCGTGTGCAAGTTTGGTACTAATCCCTCGAGAATTTTCCACGTGTATATAATAATGTATCTCTCCCTCCTGCATTCTAGAGAGTACAGGTTTAGGAACTTCAAGCGTTCCCAGTAATTGAGGTGGTTTATTGCAGTTATGCGTGCCGTGAAGGTTCTCTGCACATTTTCTAGGTCAGCAATTTCACCTGCCTTGAAAGGTGCAGTTAGTGTGCAGCAATATTCCAGCCTAGATAGAACAAGCGACCTGAAAAGTGTCAACATGGGCTTGGCATCCCTGGTTTTGAAGGTTCTCATTAACCATCCTGTCATTTTTCTAGCAGATGCGATTGCTACAGTGTTATGGTCCTTGAAGGTGAGATCCTCTGACACTGACACAAATCACTCCCAGGTCTTTGACATTAGTTTTTTGTTCTATTGTGTGGTTGGAATTTGTTTTGTACTCCAATGAGATTTTAATTTCCTCACGTTTTCCATATCTGAGTAATTGAAATTTCTCATCATTGAACTTCATATGTGCAATATTTTAAATTTGTATAAAACTGTGGCATTTTTAATGATTTCAACAGCCAGCTCTCAAGTGAGGGGTGACCCAAAGAAGAAAACACATTCATCATCATTCTGTAGACAGCCTGACTGTCTGCATAGACAGCCCATGCTGTCTGCCAGCTGAGTTCATATTTCGTGCCATGCTAGTTTCCATAGTATTCCGCCAGAGGGCAGGCCTGGTAGGCGTACCCACGTCTACCAGACCCGCCCTGGCCTACTCTCACTTGGCGCCCAAACTTCACTCAGACAACAGGCCTAACTCGTCTCCCCCTCTCGCAAGGCATGGCCCTTGGCCATGGCCACAGACACGCAGCCTGTTACTTGCACCTTTATACAAATAAAGTAAGAAGCCTCCGAAGTCTTATCATTTCAACCACGCTACAAAGAAAACGTCAAAAACATATCGTTATAAATGGTGACAGCGGTGCCTCGCAGCAGTTGGGTTGAGGGGAGGAAGAGGACTGAAGTTTGTCTTTCAATTCATCAGCCTACAGAAGAAGCATCCGTCTCTCAACGAGTTATCCTGATGTCGTGTCCGCAAATCTCCGTGTCCAGACACAGGTACAAGCAGGATTCAGGCCGAAATTTGTCTAATTCTCCGAGAAATGGCGTCACTGACTTCACGCCACAGCGTCCCATGCTGTTTCCCAGTCACGTGCTCAGTCTTGCCAGCATGTTCTGCTGTTGTTGTTCAGCTCAGCACAACTATTTCAGCACATCAGAGGTGAGTTTGTGGTGATTTCCCAGTGTGAGCGTGTCTCCTCGTGTATTGTGGGTGAGGGAGATAGGCCCGCGGCCCTGTCTCTCACCATACACACCCGCCCTAGTGTACGCCGCCACACACCATACACCACTCACTGCCCACTCCCTCTATGCTGTTGTCTGTGAATTTCCTTGTGAATTCTTGCCAGAACTGTGTATCCGAGTGTCGAGGCCACTCGAAGCCACGTGTGACCACGTGTGGGTCTGCGCCCACATCAACCCATGACGTCATCACCATGCTGCCGACTCCACGACGTCACTCCACTGATGTCACTTCGCGATGTCACCCCATGACATCCATCATGATGTCACTCCAGAACGTCACCTCGCGACGTCACCCACGATGTTGCCTGACGTTCCTCGCGACGTCTGCTGACATGACTCGCGATGTCACGCCTGATATCACCCATGTGATGTCCCGAGTGTTCTAGTTTCACAGTGAGCATTTTATTTTCATTATTGTCGAGAAGTTTGAGAGAAGATATAAGTCAAGTGTTCATTAATTATTTCTCTCAGTCAGTGTTCTCACATGTTCGAGTATTGCTTAGTGATTTTTTTACACAGAAAAGCGTCTGTAAGCTATGTTGTACCACATGTGTAGTATGTGTGCAGTTTTCTTGTGTGTCCTATGTAGCACCTGTGTATTACTTTGTCACCCTGTGTGTGACCCGCGCACCGCGCGCTTGACAGCTGACATTTGTCAGTCCAGGCGTCAGTTACGAGCGTTCGAGCGCCCTGTACAGAAAGCTCTTATTGTTCGCCGCTCGTAGATGCCTTTGCTGAATCGTACCCGCGACGATTCTCCCATCGAGACCGTTCCACTACACCTCCTAGACCGTCAGTCCAGTTATTGCAGATGACCAGTCTGGGGATGCTTACACTGCCCTCTGCTGTAACTTCTACTGTCGAGGGTGTCACTCGCAAGCCGCAGTTAAGCCTGTTGGCAGGCGACTGTCAGCCTCGTGTCACAGCTTCAGTGAGCAGCCTGCACAAAGTTGATGTCACTTTGACTGCTAGCCCACTCACTGCAGTAAGGTGTATGCTGTTACGACCTCCAGATGTTTCGCCGAGTCGTCCCTGTCACGACTCACTCCACACTCGCCAGCAGCGACAGCTCCAGCGACAGTAGCAGTCGAGGAATGTCCTCCTGAGTCGCTTGCCAGTCCTGTCCTGTTGCGACTACTGACGACGCCTCACTCAGGGCACCAGCAGTTGTGCCCCAGTTGAGTGACCCCTGCAGCGACTACTACGATGTCTGCTTCACCTCCCAGAGGAGACCGTACCCTGTTACGCCACAGCTCATGTCTCCCGTGTTGCAGTATGTATCCAGACGCAGGAAGGCGTGCAGTGCTGCATCGACGTTCACTGCCTTAGACCACGAAGCACACCGTTTTTTCTTCCCTCTCTGGAGGAAGTTTTTTCTATGTCCATATGTTTATGTATATATGTATTTTTCTTTCGTGTTCTGTGACCTGTTCTTGCAGAGAGAGACCCTAGTTTTTTAATGCCATTCATGGTCGGGACGACCATGGGTAGCGTGACCGAGCGATGTAGACAGCCTGACTGTCTGCATAGACAGCCCATGCTGTCTGCCAGCTGAGTTCATATTTCGTGCCATGCTAGTTTCCATAGTATTCCGCCAGAGGGCAGGCCTGGTAGGCGTACCCACGTCTACCAGACCCGCCCTGGCCCACTCCCACTTGGCGCCCAAACTTCACTCAGTCAATAGGCCTACTCCTCTCCCTCTCGCACGGGGCATGGCCCTGGGCCATGGCCACAGACACGCAGCCTGTTACCCGCACCTTTATTACAAATAAAGTAAGAAGCCTCCGAAGTCTTATCATTTCAACCACGCTACCAAAAAACTCCAAATAACATACCGTTATAATTCATTCAATGCTGTCTTTCCAGAAGTGTGCCGACATCCCAATTCAGATTACCCACCAACTGTGACATCACCAATGTAAGGTTGTTTTGTTACCTGGAATGCCTAGTGTTTATTTTGAACTTTTTAAAAAAAAAATTTAATTCTGTGAAGAATTGGCCAAATTACCAACTTTTCTGCACAATATAGGCAGTTTGATTCTTAAAAATTGGTTTCTCGCATTCAATTGATAGAACGGAACGAATACTAATGAATTAGCTGGAAATTAGGTTGAATTGAGCATTGGAATTGGTTTAAAAATAGGACTCAAATTCAGTACAATTACAGATGCATAAACTGCACCCAAACAGCCAATTTTGTGCTAGTGTAATTCTGTAAATTTTCCATCAAATTTCATGCTTTTGGTGTAATTACCTTTGGAAAAAGATTCTATATCTTTTCAGAAGGCAAAAATTAGTTTTTTTTTTTTTAAATCACAACACTGTCACCAACTTTAATTTTGGGGTTGTGACAGTGAGAGGGGTTAACTGAATGACAAAAACGTCTCTTAAAAGAAAGTAAACCTTCACATTCATTTTTTGTAACAATATATGGTACAGGTCGGCCATTACAAATCCAGCATCATTGGTACCTGCAGTGTGCCGGATTATTGAGTTTGCCAGATTACAGAGTGGTTAGGTTAGAATACACTTAATAAAGTTAACCAACTTGACTTACACAAGAAAGTTCATTGAACATCAGCAAAAATCGAACATTTCTGCTACTTTGAGCTCAATTTCAAGGTACTTCCATTCTATCAAATGAGACCAAAAAAAAACGAGAATACAACCATAAAAACCATACGAAAATATACCGCTAAGGGGCGGCTAATGGCTGAGAAGTAAACTCTGTTATTTATCGTCTGATTTCTTTCATTTTTGGTGTACGTTAAGAAGCATCTTTCCATCATACATTGCCCAAGTTTCAATAAGATACGTAGCTCAACAAACAACTGAGAGAAAAAAATATTTACCAAAAATCATATATGGCAAGCCCAAGCCAGGTACTGGGAATAAGTCACTTTGACTTTTTTGGGTTATCCTAGGTTCTCTACACACATGCTGCTTTCTTTCTTCTTTCAACACGTTGGTCGTTTCCCACCGAAGCGGGGTGGCCCAAAAGGAAAAACAAAAGTTTCTCCTTTTACATTTAGTAATATATACAGGAGAAGGGGTTACTAGCCCCTTGCTCCCGGCATTTTAGTCGCCTCTTACGACACACATGGCTTACGGAGGAAGAATTCTGTTCCACTTCCCCATGGAGAACATATGCTGCTATGTATGATAATCTATGTAGAGAAAATAGCTTTTTTGTTTCAGTTTTGTGGTGCATTACAAGTGTATATCACAGTTAGCTCTGTGCGACACTTTATTTTCTCTAATACAGTGGAACCTCGGTTTTCGTATGCCTAGTTTGTATGTAAAACTATAGTTATTCTCTATAAAATGTATTTTTGTTAATATTGCCCATAAGAAATAATGTAAAGCCAATTAATCCATTCCAGACACCCAAAAATATTAACAAAAATACATTTTATAGAGAATAACTATAGTTTTACATACAAAATAGGAACAACGAGGTTCCACTGTATAAGCCCCAAGACAGGTATAGGAGAATGGTACTTGTATCCCATATCCTCTTCATGCTTCTGTTGAACCGCTTGGTATTATGTTAAATATTATTCATTCTGGAAAATTTACCATGTTTTTATGTTATTTATATTGTTTATTATGTCATATTAGATCAATTGTGATAGGTAAATAAGCCATACTGTTGATATTAGCGTAATAATAAAGCATATTCTCCTGCATCACGAGACTGAGCTCAAAGCAACCGACAGTGGCTTCAAAGCCACCTTATCTTTTATGTGCTTTACACAAGAAGCATTTCTTTTATTTGTTGGAACCACGGCTAGGGCTAAAAGTAAGCAGGTTATAACAATAAATGGAGAAAAAGAAATTGGAATGACTTCTGCAGCAAGTAGCACCACCAAACAGTAGCAGCAGGTTGGTGTGGCGACCCTGGAAATTTGAAATTATGCTAGCCGAAATTAGTGCCGAATAACTAATGGAACCGGATGACTGATTGCTGGATTTGTGATGGCCAACCTGTAGTTAAAATCATACAGCAAAAAAAGAGCTTTTTATTTTTACAATGTTTCACACACATGTTGCTTTATAAAGTACTGTAAGCAACTGTACGAGGAATACACAAAATCAGCCATACATTATATAAGCAATAGTCAGGTGTAGATCAGGTGATGCTGGGAGAGGCAAGGCCTGGTTATGGAGGTCAAATAATGCTGGGCAAAGGCCAGTTCTAAAAGTCAGGAAATAGCAATATTTTTTAACAGACTGGCCGTCTCCCACTGAGGCAGGGTGACCCAAAAAACGACACACTTTCAATATGTATTGCATTTATATTTTTGACTATCAGGTTACTGATGATGTACTCTTAGTTTTGATGTTAGCTTTTTCTTCCATCATCTGAATACTGGTAATGTAACTGCATGATCAAAAACAAATATTGTACATATTACTGCTCCCTAACATCCAGATCTCACCTTCACTCCAACATCACCTAACCTTCGAATCCAGACTTCACCTCCCATGGCATCTTCTGACCATCACTTTATATATAATACTACTTATTCTATGTATTCCTTGGATTTGATAAAGCACCCTAAGTGAATGAAACACCATAAAAATAAAAGGGTCTTTCTTTGCTACATGCATCTTTATAACATAATTTGTCAGCTTACAGCCATATCTATGTATTTGTCATGACACTGCAAAATGTGAAAACTTTCACACAGGGAATGCCAAAAAGGTTTATAAAAGCATACATATAGGTATACCACTGTATATACTGCTAATTTTGCGTATTCCTTGTACGCAGGTGAGAAATCATAAAAATAAAGATGCAACATGAGGAGAAAAACAAAAACAGTATGTAGATAAAAAAGGAACCAGTTATGAAAGTCCTGCTACATACTGCTACTATGTAACAGGTAGTATAGTACATATAACAAATATAATTTCTGATAAACAACTTACATCACTTTCTTCAAGATTGTCACCACACTCCTCTTCGTCTTCGTCGTCGTCGTCGTCGTCGTCATCTTCTTCATCACACTGGGAAATCTCATCTGTCTCCTCCACAGGAATGATGGATTTTTCTGGTTTCATGGCCAGATCACAGTCTTCTTTGTCTTTATGATCCAAATCTGAGTAGTCTTTATTGAATTTTTCATCTATATGCACAGCCCAGCGATTAGAATTACACTCGAATTCTGAAAAAGATACTTAAGACATTAATAAATTGCTGAGGACAATCAAGTGATGAAGCCCTATCTTCTGTTAAATACTGTAACTTTGGAAAAAAAAGAAAAAAAATTAACAGTAAGTGTTACTAGGCTGGAGGTAAACTGTTATCAGATAAATGAGAAGTAGAGAAGAATCCAAGGGCCTAGTAACCCCTTCTCCTGTATAAATTACTAAATGTAGAAAGAGGAAAACCTATTGCTGCTTCTTTTCCGGGTCATTCTGCCTCAGTGGGAGATGGCCGATATATGTATTAAAAAAAAAAAGCTTAAATGATCCACTTGAGAAAATCATAGTTAATTCCTATAGAAATAGGTAATCTTGAGTGTAGAATATGTAGCATACTGCACCTATATTGTCAATTCTATGGACATCAATGTGGTAGCTCAATGAAGATTGCTGGCCCAAATAAAGGTATACATACATGGTACTGGAGATGAACTGCAAGACCGGATTAACATCTAGTTCACCAGATGTAAATCCGAATGGCTGGCATACCTGTGAACAGGTTTGTTTTTCTACTAGCTGACCAACTAAGCTATTATTACCTGTGTATCTCCTGCAGACCCACAAACTTGTTAGTTCAGTTGGATCTGGCACCTTATGTTGAAATTTGTCCAACTTCCTTGACTTCACTTTTATACAGTATCATCAACATTTTATATGCTATATTGTAACTACTGGAAGATGACTGAAGCCATGAAGTGAACCTCAGAAGTAGCGAGAGTGTTTAAGGCATCCTAATCCCAGGCTATCATTTGGTTTACTGTACACTTCCTCCCATATATCACACTTAAACAAGTTGTAATTTAGATGTAATGAAGGGAATTCCACAGGGCTTAATCCTTTGCTCAACTCTTTTCATAATTTATATAAAGTACCCCAAAATGGATCTAATGAATAAAATACCAAAATTCTAAGATGGATGGCACAGAATTGAAGAAAACAACACAGCTACTTCTGAATGTTGGAGTATTAGTATTTACAGGAGTAAGGATAGGTTGATGCAGCGATAAAGATGTGAAAGATGAGTCTTAATATGGAAAAGTGCAAAGAACTGCATTTTAGATACATGTCAAGCCATTGTAAAAAAAATCTTTGGAAACTCACTCAGCAAGACAAAAGGGAAGGACACTATAGTAGTCATAAGCAATGACATTAATTATACCAAACAATATCCAGCTGTGAGCAGCATTTGAAGCAGTGTTAAGTTTCCTAACTAGAAATTTTGATTACCAAATACCAGCAATAATACTGACACTAAAATGCATTTTTTTTTTACACAGACCAATTTTACAGGCTAAGAGCTGTTATCCTATCAGCTCATTTCAAAGCCCAGCCCTCTCTATGGTATTCTATACCCCCTTTTTTCCCAGGATGTGACCCACAACAGTCTTCTAATGCCCAGGTACCTACTCACTGCTAGGTGAACAGGGGCAGCAGGTACAAGGAAACATGCCCAATGTTTCCACCCATGCAGGGATCGAACCACAGACACTCAGTATGTACATACAAATATAGTACTGCCAACCGAGCCACAAGACACATTACTCACTCGATTTTAATATTCTGTCCAGTACTGGTGTCCAAATTATGGCAAAGATAGAAATAAATTGGGGAGGATCAGAATAAAATAACTTGTATCTTCACTAAGTAACAAACTGTATGAATTGTACCTTTAAGATCCAAAAAACTATCTGAAATATAAAGCAATTCAATACGTAATGCAAATACTAAACAATATCATATTCTGAGGCAAGAGGTGCAATAATAATAATAATAGTAATCAAAATATATTTCTACAAAATACAATTGGTATAGGAATAGTTGTCATTATTGACATTCTTTATAGTAAGCCCTTGGTTATGCACAGCCTGCCAGGAAGAATCAGACTTCAAATCACGAACATATCAGTGAATTATCCAGATGGCAGGTTCAATAACTTGTTAAAATATAACCCTGAATTATCCAACAACATTATTTAGATTTAGGTTAGCATTTGCCAATAGTTTCACTAAATTTATGTAAAGAAGAAATATTCACTAGTAGGAATACAGTGGACCCCCGAGTTTCGTAAACCCCGGAAATCGTACATTTATGTAAGTATAATATTGTCAGTGCTTGTGGAAAAGTATTTTTGGGATCTGAAATAGACTAACCTACGTGACATTTTTCCTTAAGGGAGTAAATTCGTTCGGTAATGGCACTTGAGCAGACTTCAGGAGTGAAGTTTTTACGAAACTCGGGGGTCCACTGTATATTGAAGACTTCTCCTGACCAACAAAAGACAGGAATATCAATATGATCACTTGCATTCATTCAGTGGTATACATCAGTCCCAAAAATAATGGCTGTTTTTAATTTGTAGTAGGTAAGATTTTCAATGATTTGTTTAAAAAATAAAAATATGCACAGAAATACCTACTTATTCCATGATGTACATATACTGTATGTATTGAAAAGTGTAAAATGATGTCTGAGTTCCACCAAGTAGTTGTTGGTGACTAGAGTCAAATATGGTTATGCATGTATTTCCAATTGTTTAAATTTAGCTATTGTTTAGGTTTAATTTTTTATTTACTTTTGAATCAAGTTAACAGCATTATTTATTTACATATATATATATATATATATACAGTGGTATCTCGAGTTACGATATTTTTCGTTCGAGAATGCTGTTCAAGTGCCATTACCAAGAATTTATCCCCATAAGGAATAATGTAAAATAGACTAGTCCTTTTACACCCCCAAAAATATACTTACAAAAGCATTTAAAAAAAAAACTTACATAAAAGGGCGATTTTGGGGACCATCGTAACTCAGTACCACTGTGTGTGTGTGTGTATGTGTGTGTGTGTGTATGTGTGTGTGTGTATGTATGTATGTATAAATGTATAAATGTATGTATATATATGTATATATATGTATATATATATATGTAATATATATAGTATATATATATATGTATATATATATATGTATATATATATATGTATATATATGTATATATATATATGTATATATATGTATATATATGTATATATATGATATATATATATGTATATATATATATGTATATATATGTATATATATGTATTTTTTTTTATTAACACATCGGCGATTCCCATCAAGGCAGGGTGGCCGAAAAGAAAACTTTCATCATCATTAATCCATCACTGTCTTGCCAGAAGGGTGCTTTACACTACAGTTATAAAACTGCAACATTTACACCCCTCCTTCAGAGTGCCGGCACTGTACTTCCCATCTCAGAACTCAAGTCCGGCCTGCCGGTTTCCTGAATCCCTTCATAAATGTTACTTTGCTCACACTCCAACAGCACGTCAAGTATTAAAACCATATGCCTCCATTCACTCCTATCAAATACGCTCCACATGCTTGCTGGAAATCCAAGCCCTCGCACACAAAACTTCCTTTACCCCTCCCTCCAACCTTTCCTAGGCCGACCCTACCCCGCCTTCCCTCCACTACAGATTTATACACTCTCGAAGTCACTCTGTCTCGTTCCATTCTCTCTACATGTCCAAACCACCTCAGCAACCCCTCCTCAGCTCTCTGGACAATCGTTTTGGTAATCCCGCACCTCCTCCTAATTTCCAAACTCCGAATTCCCGCATTATATTCACACCACACATTGACCTCAGACATGACATCTC
>WNWK01051236.1:0-12549 GCA_009830355.1 Cherax destructor
TAGCCCAGGTATCAGAGGGCCATTCACAGAGGTTAGCGGTATTTTCGAACCTAATAATGTATGAAGTTATATCTTCACCCTTTGTGAAGGAGGTAAATTAGGTATAAGAATATTCAGACTAGCTGCATGTTGTTCCATTACTCCTTCTTCTAATTTCTGTCATGTGAATGCTAACTTCTTGTTTTTCAGCTCAAGGTGTGCTTTCTCTACCTCATGATCCCATTCTTATAACCCATTGTACGTCTTTGTATCATGTCACAATAAACTATTATTATTATTATTATTAATATTATTATTATTTAACAACTCCTCAAAATATTCTCTCCATCTTCCCGATACCTCTAACTCTCCATTTAATAACTCCCTCTCCTATTTTTAACTGTCAAATCCATTTGTTCTCTAGGCTTCCTCAACTTATTAATCTCATTCCAAAACTTTTTCTTATTTTCAACAAAATTTGCTGATAACATCTCACCCACTCTCTCATCTGCTCTCTTTTTACATTGCTTCACCACTCTTTTAACCTCTCTTTTTCTCTCCATATACTCTTCCCTCCTTGCATCACTTCTACTTTGTAAAAACCTCTCATATGCTAACTTTTTCTCCTTACTACTCTCTTTACATCATCATTCCACCATCGCTCCTCTTCCCTCCCGCACACACTCGCCTGTAACCACAAACTTCTGCTGAACACTCTAACACTACATTTTTAAATCTACCCCATACATCTTCGACCCCATTACCTACACTCTCACTAGCCCATCTATCCTCCAATAGTTGTTTATATCTTACCCTAACTGCCTCCTCTTTTAGTTTATAAACCTTCACCTCTCTCTTACTTACTGATTCTATTTTCCTTGTATCCCATCTACCTTTTACTCCCACTGTAGCTATAACTAAAAAGTGATCTGATATATCTGTAGCCCCTCTATAAACATGTACATCCTGAAGTCTACTCAACAGTCTTTTATCTATCAATACATAGTCCAACAAACTACTGTCATTACGCCCTACATCATATCTTGTATACTTATTTATCCTCTTTTTCTTAAAATATGTATTACCTATAACTAAACCCCTTTCTATACAAAGTTCAATCAAAGGGCTCCCATTATCATTTACACCTGGCACCCCAAACTTACCTACTACACCCTCTCTGCATGTTTCTCCCACTTTAGCATTTAGGTCCCCTACCACAATTACTCTCTCATTTGGTTCAAAAGTTCCTATACATTCGCTTAACATCTCCCAAAATCTCTCTCTCTCCTCTACACTCCTCTCTTCTCCAGGTGCATACACGCTTATTATGATCCACTTTTCGCATCCGACCCTTATTTTAATCCACATAATCCTTGAATTTACACATTCATATTCCCTCTTTTCCTTCCATAACTGATCCTTCAACATTATTGCTACCCCTTCCTTAGCTCTAACTCTCTCAGATACTCCTGACTTAATCCCATTTATTTCTCCCCACTGAAACTCGCCTACCCCCTTCAGCTTTGTTTCGCTTAGGGCCAGGACATTTATCTTCTTTTCATTCATAACATCGGCAATCATCTCTTTCATATCATCCACACTACATCCACGCACATTCAGACAACCCAGTTTTATAAAGTTTTTCTTCTTCTCTTTTTTAGTAGATTTGTACAGGAGAAGGGGTTACTAGGGCAAGGAGGAATAACATCTTGTAGGAGTGTGGAAGAGCCAGTTGTGGGTGTAGGGGAAGTTCGTGAGGCAGTGGGTAGAATGAAAGGGGGTAAGGCAGCTGGGATTGATGGGATAAAGATAGAAATGTTAAAAGCAGGTGGGGATATAGTTTTGGAGTGGTTGGTGCTATTATTTAATAAATGTATGGAAGAGGGTAAGGTACCTAGGGATTGGCAGAGGCGTGTATTGTTCCTTTGTATAAAGGCAAAGGGGACAAAAGAGAGTGCAAAAATTATAGGGGAATAAGTCTGTTGAGTGTACCTGGTAAAGTGTATGGTAGAGTTATTATTGAAAGAATTAAGAGTAAGACAGAAAGCAGGATAGCAGATGAACAAGGGGCTTTAGGAAAGGTAGCGGTGTGTAGACCAAGTGTTTACAGTGAAACATATAGGTGAACAGTATTTGGATAAGGGTAAAGATGTTTTTGTGGCATTTATGGATTTGGAAAAGGCATATGATAGGGTAGATAGGGGGGCAATGTGGCAGATGTTGCAGGTGTATGGAATAGGAGGAAGGTTACTGAAAGCAGTGAAGAGTTTTTATGAGGATAGTGAGGCTCAGGTTAGAGTGTGTAGGAGGGAAGGGACTATTTCCCAGTAAAAGTGGGCCTTAGACAAGGATGTGTGATGTCACCGTGGTTGTTCAATATATTTATAGATGGGGTTGTAAGAGAAGTGAATGCGAGGGTCTTGGCAAGAGGTGTTGGGCTAAAAGATAAAGAAGCAAATACAAAGTGGGAGTTGTCACAGTTGCTTTTTGCTGATGACACTGTGCTTTTGGGAGATTCTGAAGAGAAGTTGCAGAGGTTGGTGGATGAATTTGGTAGGTGTGTAAAAAGAAAATTGAAAGTGAATATAGGAAAGAGTAAGGTGATGAGGATAACAAAAAGAATAGGTGACGAAAGATTGGATATCAGATTGGAGGAGAGAGTATGGAGGAGGTGAATGTATTCAGATATTTGGGAGTGGACATGTCAGCAGATGGGTCTATGAAGGATGAGGTGAATCATAGAATTGATGAGGGAAAAGGGTGAGTGGAGCACTTCGAGTCTGTGGAGACAAAGAACCTTGTCCATGAAAGTAAAGAGGGAATGTATGAGAGTATAGTTATACCAACGCTCTTATATGGGTGTGAAGCATGGGTGATGAATGTTGCAACGAGGAGAAGGCTGAGGCAGTTTAGATGTCATGTCTGAGGTCAATGTGTGGTGTGAATATAATGCAGATAATTCGGAGTTTGGAAATTAGGAGGAGGTGGGGATTACCAAAACGATTGTCCAGAGAGCTGAGGAGGGGTTGTTGAGGTGGTTTGGACATGTAGAGAGAATGGAACGAGACAGAGTGACTTGAGAGTGATAAATCTGTAGTGGAGGGAAGGCGGGGTAGGGTCGGCCTAGGAAAGGTTGGAGGGAGGGGTAAAGGAAGTTTTGTGTGCGAGGGCTTGGACTTCCAGCAAGCATGTGTGAGCGTATTTGATAGGAGTGAATGGAGGCATATGGTTTTAATACTTGACGTGCTGTTGGAGTGTGAGCAAGTAACATTTATGAAGGGATTCAGGAAACCGGCAGGCCGGACTTGAGTTCTGGAGATGGGAAGTACAGTGCCGGCACTCTGAAGGAAGGGTGTTAATGTTGCAGTTTTATAACTGTAGTGTAAAGCACCCCTCTGGCAAGACAGTGATGGAGTGAATGATGATGAAAGTTTTTCTTTTTCGGGCCACCCTGCCTTGGTGGGAATCGGCCGATGTGTTAATAAAATAATAAAAAAAAATTATTATTATTATTTCAGGCTCTCTAGTGCTCTCTTCACGTTCTCTATATTTTGCTCTTTCTTCAAGTTCTTTTTCTCTAGCTCATTCTTCATGTACTTTAGCTCTCTCTTCACGATCAAGTCTGTCTTGCTCCTTTTTGTCGTCTCTTTCTCTCAATTCCTTCTCCTTTTTCTCTTCTCTCTCAATTCTTTCTCTCGCCTTTTTTTTTTCTCTTTCAGTGCTCTCTTTCTCTTTTCTCTCTCCTGGATCTTTGTGACAATAAAAGCTTCTAAATTTTTCCCTGTTATTCCCAAATTACTTCCTGTGTTCATCCAAAACTGATATTCCTCCATCCTTGCAAAAATAACGGATATCAAAGAAAACGGAGGGTTCTATTCCTGCTCCGCTGAAACTGTAGAGAAACCAGAGGGTTCGAGTCCTGCTCCGATGTAACAGTATGTATGAAAACGGAGGGTTCTATACCAGCTCCGATCAAACAGCAATTAGAATGGGGTCCCTTGACCATCCAGTCTTCTCAATAACAAATCAAATGTGTCCTACAACAGTTCGCTTGATATAATAAATAGAGCTCATTGAAGTAACTTGTCATTGGAAAATCTCGGGTCCCTAGAGTCTCTCCCTCGAAATTGCTTCAAGCTCAAAATCAAAAGGTGGCAGAAATAACTAGTACGTATATATATTCTGCCCTGACTTGGCTCACAAATAATAGACTATAACAATCACCACAACTTTTAAATACCTGTACTGTAGTCCTACCATAGTGATTACTCATTGGCTGGTGGTAAATGTCCACTGAATCCATGTAAACAAGGCTTCAATGATGTTGAAGTTCCGAATATTGTTTCGAGTTGGAATTGGATCCTGGCAAGGTCGCCACTTGTGAAGGGTTTATTCAGCTATGTCAGACCCTCAGAGAGCATTTGACAAGGCTGGCTCCTCTTTATGGAAAGAAAAGATAGAAAATCCGATAATAACATACGTAATAAGATAAACAATTTTATTATAATAAACATCTGTCAAAAATATAAAACAAACATGAAATTAATCCTACTTTAAAAAAAATGTAATGTATAAATAATTAATGATCCAAAGCTAATATATACATAGATGTCTTGTAGTGTAGAATGGTGCCGTGCCGATGTTCTGGGCACATAGCTTTGAATGATTCTGGAACTCAAAGTGATTTTTGCAGGGAGGGGGGGGTCACAGCTAGGAGTGACTAGACAGTCAACAGTGTCTACAACACGATTATATTTTCTGCCAAGGAGAGGTTGACTGATCCTCTGACCACTACTCTATTGTTGAAGCCAGTAAGTAGCCAGTCAAGAACCACCAAGAACCCTGGTGTCATTACAACTGTGAGAAGGCTGCTTGAATGGTGTGAGCTGACTGGGTAGTCGGTGATGTGTGAAGGGAAGAGGTCACAGTGTAGGTAGAGAGGTGTAGCGATGTCTCCGGATCTTTGCTAGATCCCTTCTCCCTTATCTTATCTCTGCATGAAGCTGATGACCTGAGCCGACAATCAAGGCTAAAATGCGGGAGAAAAATAGTTACACACCGCTCGATAAATCACTCACACGATAGGCATACAGCCTTTAAAAGAAATGGTGAGGATGAAACAAATGATCTAACAGAAAATTCAAATCAAGGCAGGAATAAATTTAAGCATAAGAGTGAAGGTCTTATTAATCCATTCCAGACCCCCAAAATGCACTTACAAAAATACACTTACATAATTGTTTGAGTTGGGAGCTGTTTGTATGCCGAGGTACCACTGAAATTACTGGGTTACTAGCAATATTAACGGAATGATAAGTTAAGCACTGTACAATGCATGAATTCTTGAGTCGTGACATAGTACTGTAGTTAGTTTAGGCTTTTACCTCTGCCCTAAGTACTACTATTACATAGATTATGATTTTAGTTTAAAGTTCCTGCAAATTGATGTGGGCATAGAAGGGGTTGTAATGTGCATAGGTCAGCTCTACCAGCTTATACATGATAAAATGACATAATGGAGGGACTGCTACAGTATTCATGGTGGAGCTCTGAATCCTTAGGGGTCATGCAGCACCTGGGGAAAGGAATGTAATCAGTCTTGATCCAAAAATAACACAAATTTACAATATTGTGACTGGAACAATACACAATAACCCACACATAGGAGAGGGAAGCTTACGATGATGTTTCAGTCCAACTTGGACCTTTGTAAATGGTCCAAGTCGGACCGAATCGCCGTCGTAAGCTCTCTCTCCAATGTGCGGGTTATTTGTGTAATCTTGATCCAAGGAAGGGAAGGCATCTAAATTCCTTGGATCAAGAGCCCTTGCTAGCATTTTGACACCTCTCTTGGAAGGTTAATAGAGAGGTAGGGTAGCAGTCAGCTTTTCACAATTTCTTTCACTCTTAGTAAGCAAGGAATCTGTACAGTGTGATAAGTCTTGCATAGTTCCCTGGCCAGTGGAATGCATGAAATGATAGTTATGATGGATCATTATTGCTACATGTGTAAACTTATTAGAATCCAGTGTGGAATGATGGCATGAAGATTATTGCTTACCAATTCTCTATACTATATAAAATTATTTCCAAATTCGGATAGTGATAGGAGTGGATTTGAAGTAGCATATATATATGTCTATGCACACACATGCATGCATGGCTGAAACCACAATATGTACTGTACAAGAATAATAATAATATTATAATAATAATATTTTTATTTGGACATGATACAAAGAATTACATTTGGTTATTGAGATTACATGAGGTGTACATGCCAAAAGCCCCTAGTATGCAGGGCATTTTGGGCAGACTTAAAATTAACTTAAACTAAATTGTAAAATTTTTGTAGATAGTATACAATGAGTAAAGGTGAGTAGTTAAGCTATGAAATTTGAACATAGTTTAGACATGACATTTTTAAACATAGTTTTGTACTTTTGTCTTCATTATAAAATTAATTAAATCAGATTAAACAAATTAAAGCAATAATAATAAAAAATAATAAAACGTTATGGTTGATAATTTATAAAATAAGTAAAGTTGCATATATAGGTTATAAAGTTTGAATATAAGTTGAACATATCAATTAATTGTGCAATTTTATTGTAGCAATGCAACTAATTGAGTGAGATAACAATTTAAAACAATTAATTGCATTGCAGTTAGTTTACGTGGTCATTATAATGTAAGTGTTGTGGGAATAATTGGGCTAAGTACGTATGTATTATTCATAACGGGTTTTTACATTCATTCATTCGTTCATTCATACATTACATGGAATTGATTAGTCAGGTTTAGTTAAGGATTATTCTACTTTGCTGGGAATGTTTGATATGGAGCAATTAGCTTTGGGTGAGAAGGTGGTTTTAGCATCGTTTTGAATTGGGGTACAGGTAGGGTTTCTTTGGCAATGACAGGTAATGAATTCCAAATTTCAGGCCTTTTATATGCATTGATTTTTTACATAGTGTTAGGGACACGGGAACATCGAGGAGTGATCTGTGTCTAGTGTTATGGTCATGTGTCCTGTTAAAATTAGTAAGGAGAAGTTTGAGTGGTGGGTTAATATTTGCATAGAGTGTTCTATGTAGTAATAGGCACAGTAAAAAGTATGGATGTCTTGTATGGTGAGTAAGTTTAGGTTTTGAATATTGGTGGAGTATGTTGCCTGGAGTGAAATTTGTTATCATTCTAACTGCTGCTTTTGTTGTGTTATTAGTGGTCTGAGATGAGTTATTGATGTAGAGCCCCATGCACAGATTCCATAGGTGAGGTAGGGGTAAATGAGTGAGTGATATAGGGTAAGGAGAGCTGGTTGTGGAACATAGTACCGTATCTTGGATAGTATTCCCACGGTCTTTGAGACTTTTCTTGGAGATTTGTTGTATGTGTGTCTGAAATTTGAGGCCACTGTCAAGATGGATTCCTAAGAATTTTCCCTCTGTGAGTTTTGCGATAGGGGACCCGTTTATCATTATGTTAAGTGGTGCTTTTGTAGCTCTGTTCCCAAACTGGATAAAATAGGTTTTATCAATATTGAGAGTAAGTTTGTTGGTCATCGTCCAGGTAGATATTTTCTGCAATTCAGTATTTGCAGTGTTGGCTAGTGTGTCTGGGCTTGGGTGAGAATAACGTATGTAGTGTCATCTGCAAAAGTATGGGTTTGAGTAGTTGAGATGATTTGGTAGGTCGTTAATGTAAATGAGAAAGAGAAGTGGGCCAAGAACACTTCCTGTGGGACACCTACGGTAATAGTTTGCGCGGTGGAGCTAGCTCCATTTGTGTACACATATTGGTTTCTTTGCTAAGGTATGATTTTAGGTAGTTTAGGGAGTGTCCTCTTATACCATAAGTGCGATAATTTTAAGTGTAACAGATCATGGTCAACTGTATCAAAAGCTTTACGTAAATCAATGAAGATTCCCACTGGGATTTCTTTTTCTCAAGGGGTGTAAATTATTTCTAACATGTGTATAATGGCATCATTTGTATTTTTATTAGGCCTGAACCAAATTGACAGTGGTTGAGTACGTTGTTGGAGGTGAGGTAGGAAATATTTGTCTATGAATTAATTTTTCAAAGATTTTGGAGAGAAGGGGTGTTGATATCGGCCTGTAGTTATTCAGGTCTGCTTGATCTCCTCCCCCTTTTGTATTGGGGTGACCCCCGCTATTTTGAGTATTGATGGGAAGGTAGAGGATTCAATGGATTTATTAAAAAATGTTGCAATAATTGGTGAGAGAACTTGAGAGGCTTTTTTGTATATATAAGGTGGTAAGGTATTTAGGTCACCTGCTTTGTTTTTTTAATGTGTTGATTATAAGTGAAACTTCTATTGGGTTGGTTGGGGCTAGGGAAAAGGGGTTCGGATAGGTGCCAGTGAGATAGTCGTTAGGTGGAGTATTAGAACTTGGGATTTGCTTGCCAGCTTTTTACCTATGGTGGAGAAGAAATGGAGAAGAAAGAATAATAATAATAGTTTACTTCAGTTCATAATACAGTGGACCCTCGGTTTTCGTTGAAAATTCTTTCCAGAATGCTGTTTGAGTGCCATTACCAAACGAATTTGTTCCCATAAGGACAAATGTAAATTAGATTAGTCATTTCAGACCCCCAAAAGTACACTTACAAAAGCACTTACGAAAATACACTTACATAATTGTTCGAGTTTGAGGTGCACGAAAACCGAGGTCCATTGTACATATTTTTTTTTTTTTTTTTTAACAAGTTGGCCGTCTCCCACTGAGGCATGGTGACCCAAAAAAAAGAAATACCCAAAAGAAAATACTTTCATCAACATTCAACACTTTCACCACACTCATACATAATCACTGTCTTTGCAGAGGCGTCAGATACGACAGCTGAGAATAGTCCCTCCCAGCTGTCACTATCCTAGACTCCTCCTTTAAAGTGCAGGCATTGTACTTCCCATTTCCAGGACTCAAGTCCAACTAAATCAATTAACTGGTTTCCTGAATCCCTTCACAAAATGTTACCCTGCTCATACTCCAACAGCTCGCCAGGTCCCAAAACCATTCGTCTCCATTCACTCCTATCTAACATGCTCACACACGCTTGCTGAAGTCCAAGCCCTGCCCACGAAACCTCCTTTACCCCCTCCCTCCAACTTTTCTAGGACACCCCCCCCGCCTTCCTTCCCTACAGATTTATATGCTCTCCAAGTCATTCTACTTTTATCCATTCTCTCTAAATGACCAAACCACCTCAAAAACCCCCTCTTCAGCCCTCTGACAAATACTTTTAGTAACTCCACACTTTCTCCTAATTTCCACATTCCAAATTTTCTGCATAATATTTACCCCAACATTTTGAAAGACATCTCCATGCCTCCAGCCTCCTCGCTGCAGCATTTGCAACCCTTTCACACCCATATAAGAGTGTTGGTACCACTATCTTTTGTACATTCCCTTTTTTTGCCTCCATGGATAACATTTTTGACTCCACAGATACCTCAACGCACCACTCACCTTTTTCCCACCCCTCTCCCCAACACCTAGCTTTTACTTCTTTACAACTCCATCTATAAATATATTAAACAACCATGGTGAAAACACATCCCTGTCTAAGACCTACTTTTACTGGGAAATTCCCTCTCTCCTACACACCCTAACCTGAGCCTCACTATCCTCACAAAAACTCTTTACAGCCTTCAGTAACTTACTACCTATTCCATACACTTGCAACATTTGCCACCTTGCTCCCTATCCACTCTATCATGTGCCTTTTCTAAATCTATAAATGCAATGAAAACTTTTTACCTTTATCTAAATACTGTTCACATGTTGAAACGAGAGAAGGCGGGAGGCAGTGGAGATGTCATGTCGAGGTAAATGTGTGGTGTGAATATAATGCAGAGAATTCAGAGTTTGGAAATTAGGAGGAGGTGCGGGATTACCAAACTATTACCCAAAAGAGCTGAGGGGGGGTTGTTGAGGTGGTTCGGACATGTAGAGAGAATGGACGAGACAGAATGACTTCGAGGTGTATAAATCTGTAGTGGAGGGAAGGCGGGGTAGGGGTCGGCCTGGGGAAAGGTTGGAGGAGGGGGTAAAGGAGGTTTTGTGTGCGAGGGCCACTTCCAGCAAGCATGTGTGAGCATACAGTGGCCCCTCGGTTACGAACCCAGGAAATCGTACAATTATGTAAGTATAATATTGTAAGTGCATGTGGAAGTGTATTTTTGGGGGTCTGAAATAGACTAACCTACGTGACATTATTTCTTAAGGACGTAAATTCGTTCAGTAATGGCACATGAGCAGGCTTCTGGGATGAAGTTTTTCGTTAACCGAGGGTCTACTGTATTTGATAGGGTGAATGGAGACAAAATGTTTTAATACTTGACGTCCTGTTGGAGTCTGAGCAAAGTAACATTTATGAAGGGATTCAAGGAAACCGGCAGGCCAGACTTGAGTCCTGGAGATGGGAAGTACAGTGTCTGCACTCTAAGGAGGGGTGTTAATTTTGCAGTTTTATAACTGTAGTGTAAAGCACCCCTCTGGCAAGACAGTGATGGAGTGAATGATGATGAAAGTTTTTCTTTTTTCAGGCCACCCTGCCTTGGTGGGAATCGGCCGATGTGTTAATAAAAAAAAAATATATGCTTCACTGTAAACACTTGATCTACACATCCCCTACCCACTCTAAAGCCTCCTTGCTCATCTGCAATCCTACTCTCTGTCTTACCTCTAATTCTTTCAATAATAACCCTGCCATACACTTTACCTGGTATACTAAGTAAACTTATTCTATAATTCTTACACTCTCTCTGATCCCCTTCCCTTTATACAAAGGAACTATACATGCTCTCTGCCAATCCCTAGGTACCTTCCCTCTTTCATACATTTATTAAACAAAAATACCAACCACTCCAACACTATATCCTCCCTGCTTTTAACATTTCTGTCATGATCCCATCAGTTCCAGCTGCTTTACCCCCTTTCATTCTGTGTAATGCCTCACGCACCTCCCCCCACTCACATCCTGCTCTTCTTCACTCCTAAACGATGTTGTACCTCCCTGGCCAGTACTGAAATTACCCCCTTTTTTTTCATCGACATTTAAAAGTTCCTCAAAATATTCCCACCATCTACCCAATACCTCCAGCTCCCCATCTACTAACTTCCCTACTCTGTTTTTAACTGACAAATCCATTCGTTCCCTAGGCTTTCTTACCTTGTTTATCTCACTCCAAATTTTTTTCTTGTTTTCAGCAAAATTTCTTGACAGAGCCTCTCCCATTCTTTCATCTGCTCTTCTTTTACACTCTCACCACTCTCTTCACCTTTCTTTACTCTCCATATACTCTGCTCTTCTATTAACACTTCTGTTTTGTAAAACCCATAGTTTTCACAGCATTTTGGGCAAACTTAGACTAGTTCTAAGATTACTTGACACTAAAACATAACATAGCTGTGGAGTTTTTATATTTATGAGTCTAATACATGGTATTGACAGGAAGTTAAGAATAATAGTTAAGATGCAATTTACAAAGTTATTCATTTTAACTTCTAAATTGCAATTAAGAAATTGGAAAAGGTTGACTGTTAGTTTAGTGATAACACATTAAAAGAATGGTTTACAATTAAGAGCTTGTACAATGCAATAATTATATGACAGGTTAGAAAAGAGTGGACTACAGTATTTAGGAGCCCAGTGCTTGTTTTAGTTTTGACTTGAATTCAGTATGTTATTCCATATTTCTGGACTTCTAATTTACATATCAAAGATGTATTTGTGTCTTGTGTGGTACCTGTGTTTTACTGCAGTATGACATTAATCACCATTACAGTAATTGCTTCATTTCTATAATAATTTATTCCCACACCAGAATTTCCCAAAAATGGAATCTCACAATTTTTTAAATTACTGTACAGTAGGGCCTCGCTTTTGGCGTTTTTCTTCGGCGTTCTGTTCATATGGCGAGTTCAAATTATGACCAAAAACTGTATCGGCAAGCGGTCTTTCAGATACGGCGCGCCTACCCGTTTTTTTTACATTTTCTGTGAGTACATCTGTCCATTATGTAATAATCACTATGGGGCATTAACCTTTTTACTGTCGCAACCCCCAATCCTGAGTGCTCTCATGTTGTCGCAAAATATTTTTAAAAAAAAAATATTTTTTTATCAAAATGTTAAGATTATTTTTTTATTGTTTTTATCCTAAAAAAGATTTTTGCCATCAATACAGTGGACCCCCGAGTTTCGAAACCCCCGGGAAAACGTACAAATGTAAGATAATAAAGTGCCGTGGAAGTGTATTTTGGGGGTCTGAAAAAGACTAACCTACGTGACATTTTTCCTTAAGGGAGTAAATTTTGTTTGGGGAATGGTGCTTGAGCAGACTTCAGGAGGAAGTTTTACGAAAAACCCGGGGGGGCCACTGTACTTACCGAGATATGGAGGGTAAAGTTGGCAGAAAATGATCCGCTATGGCAACAGCCAAACCCCTTCACCCAGTAAACAATTTTTTTTTCTTTTATTCGTAGATTTCTTGTTTTTTTTTTATTTTCTTTTTTTTTTTTAATTTTTGTGGCCTGTGAGA
>WNWK01051237.1:0-12549 GCA_009830355.1 Cherax destructor
AAAAGACATAAATCCATCCCCCCCCTAAAGCGGCAACCCTCAAATTTTTTCATTTCCATCTCTTTCAGCCTTTCTTTCAATCTTTATCTCCTGCACTGCATTAGGCCCGTTCCTCCCCATAACATCGGGCCCAAAGACCCCCTCTATGCACTTTTGTCCCCCAAATGACCAACCTGCCTCCTCCCCCCCAGATTTTAAAAATCCTTTTATACTCACTTTTGCCATTTTTCCCACCACTCTATATCTCTCCCCCAAACCCGTCTGCCCCCTTACCTTTCTCCCAAAACCCCCTTTCCCACCATTGTTCAAAACTTGCCTGTTTGTCCTCCCCAGTCAACAATTTCACTTTTAAATTTTCCCAGAAACCCCTATACCATCTAACCACCCCTTTCCCCCTTCTTCTATAGAACCCCCCTATGATCTGAAAACCCCATCTATCGTTTGCACACCTTCAGCCACTACCTGATCTAACCCATATACCCTACCCAAATCGGGCTGCAAAACCCCCTTCAAGGTATGTGTGCTCCACTCTCCCCCCTCCCCCCTACCAGCCCCTTTCAACCCCACACTATTTAATACATCTTTAAGGCCCCAAACCCACAAACCCGCCCCCCGGGGTTTCCCAAATCTTTATTTCTGAAAAGGTTCAATCCCCCCCCCACTATCACTCACCGGGAACCCCCCTTCCAAAACAAATATTCATTCAAAATTAAAGGTCCTTGACCTTCCTGGAAAACTCCGAACATATAAACCCTACAAAGCATCTCTGAACCCCCCAAATTTCCCCCATCCACCTTTCTATTCCCCCCCCACACCCCTCCCCAATAATTGAAAAGGGCTTGATACCTTTACCCACTCCGCAACTCCACCCTTTAATCCCCCCCTAAAAGCCCAGCATATACATCATACCCTTTCCCCAGCGAAAAGTCTCTTCCTATCCTATAATTATTTTCCCTGAAAAAACCCACTTGCACAATAACGTCTAAATTTCACCTCTACCCACTTCCTTTTAACCTCTGCCCTCTTACCATTTACAGTCATCCCTTGGTTTCGATTTTTGGTTTTGCGTTTTTGGGTTTTCCCAGACTTTTTTGGGAAATTTGCCCAGTTTTCGCTGATTTTTTTTAGTTTTGGGCCGTATGGGACCTGTCCTGGTCCGGCACATAAAAAGGGCCCCTTTGGACTTCCCAAACACCTCCACGACATTCTCACGCAGTCTAGCATTGTTTATGCTTGAGTGAACATCCCCCAGGAGTTATAAAAAACTTTTAAACAATTATTTTTTTTGGCCCTTGATTTTGTTTTTTACTACAAATAAGTCACCATGGGAAAGAAACCCCTGGTCCAGTTCTTTGGAAAACAAAGTGGGGGAACACTGTAGAAATGAAGAAAGAAAAAATTTAAAAAAAAATATATTAGTGGTGTCGTTTTTCAAGTGCCAGGATATCAAGAAAAACCCATAAACCATCAGTTCCATTGTGGCAAAGAAAAGTCACGGAAGCTAATGTTGCGAAAGGGTGAATACGTTTGAGCAGAGATCACAAAAAGAAAATATGGAGATATTGTTATTGGGGGGGGGAAAAACCCAAAAAATTTGCGGGGGGTGATAGTTTTTGTGCAATTTTTTAAATGTAAAAAGGGCAAGGCAGTTGCATGCCGATCTTGAAAAAATGCCTGGAACCAGTGTTGATGTTGATGAATTTAAGGCCAGAAAAGGCTGGTTCAAAAACTTTAAGAAAAAATGGCATACACAGTGTTTGGGCATGGTGAGGGTCCCAGTTCAGATAAAGATGGGGCTAAAAAATTTGTCGTGAGTTTAAAGAATATGTAGGGGGCGAAAATTTAAAACCCCCCCAAGGTTTTTAAATTGTGGAAACAGGCCTCTTTTGGAAGAAAATGCCAGGGGGGAACCACATCACGCAGGGGGAAAGGAAAAATCCCCCAAAACACAAGCCTATAAAAGAAAAGGCTAACTCTTATGTTATGTGGGAACGCTAGTGGGGTTTTAAAAAGGGTGAAAGCCTTTTTTTGTGTATCACTCTGAAAATCCCAGTGTTAAAGGAACTAGGGTTTTTTGACAAGGGGGGAAATTGTGTGTGTTTTGGAAGTCTAATGCAAAGGCAGGGGGTCACTGGGGAAATTTTCCTGGAATGGTTTAATCAAGTGTTTTGCCTTAGTTTGGAAATATCTATTGGACAAAAAATTATGGGAGTGCCTCCTGGTAATGGACAATGTCCTTGTCACCCCTCAAGATTTGGGAAAGACCAAATGTCAAAGGTTAAATTTTAAAAGTGAAGTTCTTGCCTCCTAACACCCTCCTCTCATCAAATGGAACCCAGGTCATTGCAAACTTAAAAAACTGTACAAAAGCAATGTTTAAAAGGGTTTTTGGTAACCTAAAAGACACTAGATTGCCCCTAAAAGAGTTCTGGAAGGGTCACTTGATATCTTCCCTTGCATAGGCCTTATAGAAAAACTTGGCAGGAAGTGACCTCCAGGACGATGAACTCTGCTTGGAAAAAATTGTGGCCAGATTGTGGCCCAGAGAGTGTTTTTTAAGGGGTTTTGGGGGCCCAACCCCGGGGAGCCTATGGAAGTTGTGGAAAATATTGTGGAATTGGGGGCTTCCCTGGGGGGTTTGGGTGTGGTGGAGAGGATGTTTGGGAAGGAAATTGGTGGAGGACCACAATGAAAATCTAACCACTGAAAAAGGGGTGCAAAAGCAAGCTCTTTGCCTTATGGGGAAGAAAAATTAGTGCCTTCTTCAGAGATTAAGGAGATTTGTGCAATGTGGAGTAGGGTGCATTCATTTGTTTGGGAAAATCACCCTGACAAAAATTTTGCCCCGTCCCTGCTTTTTCCCCTTTTACAATGACAATTCCATGTCCCATTTTGGGACATTTTTTAAAAAACTGCCAGATACAGAGCTCGGACAGATTTTAATTTCCACAGGTGTGCAGTGACTCACAAGCTGGTTCCCAATGGGATTAAAGACAAAAAAAGGGGAACCCCCGATGAGGACTTGGTACCTAGAGTCCTTATGGAGGGGGTTCCCCTTCCAAAAAAATTAAAAATCTCTTCCCTCTCCCTCTTCCCTCTCTCCCCTCCAGCAACATCAGTCTTCAATAAGGTAATGCCACAAATTTAGTTCATTTATTTTTGCATGTAAATCTATCTTTAAAACCCCCCAAAATTTTTTTTTTCCAAACCCGGGTTTCTGGAACGGATTAATTGAATTTCCATTATTTCTTATGGGGGAAAAAAGTTTTTTGGGTTTTTGCCGATCCATCTGGAAACCCGTTAAAAAGGGAAAAATGAGGGATGACTGTACATTAATTTATACACTGGAAAACAACTTTAAGGTTTTTCCTTTTGACCTTGATGCATCGTCACTTCCGGGTTTTTTTTGTGCCTCCTGCTCTGTTTTTCACATTTCCCCCCCTTGGCACCTTCCTTAAATTTCATCCTCCCCTTTTCCCCCTTTGACGCATCCACCAAAAAGGGTTTTTCCCCGTCTCTGCGCGGTGTTAATACATCCTCTCCATCTGATGATGTACTGATCTCTTTTTGGGTTCCCCCGACACTTCCCCTACCTTGGCTCTTTCTTGCTCCCTGACTTCCCCCCCCTCCCTACTAAGCAGGTTTCCCGGTCCCTTTCAATTCCCGGGTTTATTGTCTTCCCCCAAGACTTCTCCTGGCCCCTCCCCCCTCCCGGAAGGGCTGACCCATGAGGCCCCCAATACCCCTTCCAGTGTTTTGTTTGTTCATTATTTGTTATTAAACTACAGTATAACATGTATGTAGTACTATATAGTACAATATTTTACTATGTTTTCATGCGTTTTATGATTGTTCATGGTTCAATAGGTTAAGGAAGCAGTAAGTAATGAATGTACTAAATAAAGGTTATCTATCTATTACATTTATTCCAAATTGATATCAGAAACATGATAAATACCCTAGAACTGAAATAAAGATGCTGAAATGAATAATATATGCCATATTATATAGAGGGTAGAGAGCAGGACCGCGCCATATGAGATGTTTACATCAGGGTAAACATGCCTAAATCACTCTTGTTATAAGAACAAATGCAAAAATAGCATTTATTATTTTAGAATAATAATAATTTATAATAATTGATCTGGAACACTTTAAATGTCATCAGTATTTGGTAGCTGACATTTAGAGCACTCAACAGCAATTATTATTAATTATTATTATTTATAATTATTATTTCCTACAATATATTGTAGGGAATAATAATAATAATTATTATTATTAATATTATTATTATTTTCTTACAATATATTGTAGGGAAATAATAATAATATTATAATCAAAGAATAATAATAATAATTAATAATAATTGCTGTGGAGTGCTCTAAATGTCAGCTACCATATACTGATAACATTTAAAGTGTTCCAGATCAATTATTATAAATTATTATTATTATAAAAACAATAAATGCTATTTTTGCATTTGTTCTTACGACAGGAGTGATTTAGGCATGTTTACCCTGATGTAAACATCTCATATGGCGGTCCTGCTCTCTCACCCCTCATATAATATGGCATATTTATTCATTTCAGCATCTTTATTACAGTTCTAGGGTATTTATCATGTTTCTGATATCAATTTGGAATAAATGTAATAGATAGATAACCTTTATTACTAATATTAGTGTAATTACACAACATTTTATTAGCAATAAGGCAAACATCCATCACCCATGAAGACTCACCAGACACTGAATGTTATTGCGCCTCTCCCTCCCTCCAATAGCTCCTCCCACTTCGTAACGATGTTAGATGGTGAATTTAATGTATTTTTCTGTAAGCTTAACTCGTTGTATGTGTATTTTACTTTTTATTGTTTTCTGTAATATATGAGTTATGCAAATTAAAATAAAGTTATGAAGTTGGAGTTTCATTTTTTGTTCTAATGTATACATATATAATTCAACATTTGGCATCATTACAAAGTGGGCGGAGCTACAGCAGAGGCAGAAGAAGCAAGTGTCAGTAACTTGATTCCCCATGACACTTCACAACACTATAAAATATGTATTGTATAATTATACTATTACAGGCCTCCCTTCACAGCCAGCTCATGTCAAAATAACATGTATATAGTACATTATTTTACGATGTTTATATGTGTTTTATGATTGTTCATGGTTCAATAGGTTAAGGAAGCAGTATTGTATTATATTTCCCTACAATATATTGGGGCACCAAACATTCGCGATTTTTCAACATTCACGAGGCTCTTGATCCCCTAACATTCGCGAATGTTGAGGGATACCTGTAATTGAATTTCTATTATTTCTTATGGGGAAAATAGTTTTGGTTTTCGCCGATTTTGGTTTTAGCCGATCCATCTGGAACGGATTAAAACCGAAAACCGAGGGATGACTGTATGCTGCTATGTATGATAATCTTCGTAACTGTATCTGTGTATACCTGAATAAACTTACTTACAGTTTGTGGGAAGGAAAAACAAATAACCATTCTCACAAGCAGTCTTGTTACTACTACTGTTGTGGTTCAGCAAACATCACCCGCCTTACCCAGCCACCACGGACCCCACCATCCCAGCATTCGTACGTATTTCATCGCGTCAAGAAGTCCTGGCTACAAGCCAGCTGTGTTTGTGAAGAATAAGAGTGAATTGTGTTTTGATCTTGAATTAACGAAGAAAACAAAGATATTAGACACGACATAACCCGTGGCCGTAATGAAGTGTTACTTTGTACACATAAAAAGATGTAAACATAAGTTTGTGTGACTGACTGACTGACTGACTGACTGACTGACTGACTTGACTGACTGAATGACTGACTGACTCAGTCAGTCAGTCATTCTGACTGACTACTTGACTGACTGACTAGCTTGACTGACTGAATGACTTGACTGACTGACTGAATGACTTGACTGACTGACTGAATGACTTGACTGAGACGGCTGACTAATGACTTGACTGACTTACTGAATGACTGGACTGACTTACTGAATGACTTGACTGACTTACTGAATGACTTGACTGACTTACTGAATGACTTGACTGACTTACTGAATGACTTGACTGACTTACTGAATGACTTGACTGACTTACTGAATGACTTGACTGACTTACTGAATGACTTGACTGACTTACTGAAGGCTTGACTGACTTACTGAATGGCTTGACTGACTTACTGAATGGCTTGACTGACTTACTGAATGGCTTGACTGACTTACTGAATGGCTTGACTGACTTAATGACTGACTGACTGACTTACTGACTGACTTGACTGACTTAAAGTTAAACACTCAGTTCAACCATCGACTTCAGTTCAAGAACTTCTACTATCCACCTCAGCCCAGTAGGGCCACAGCATAACTCTCCATTCTCTTCACAATCATCCACAAACACCAGCACCCACAATTTAAGTTAAATACTATTATTTCTATTACATTTGTTGTCTTAAGCAGTAAAAACAACATAATACATCATGATAATGAACTACAATTACATATTCACTTTTATTTTTGTAAGATCTGTTGGTCTAAAAAACTTGTTTGGCTTTTGGGGACTCCCAGGAACGTAACCCTATTTTTCCCATTAGTTCTTTTAATTATTTAACACGAAATTATCTAACACGACTTTTTCAGGAACATAACTATCGTGCTAAATGACGTTCTACTGTACATATTTTATTCATTCTAGTGTGTATATCAGGTTTTTATGTTATTTATATTGTTTATTATGTCATATTAGATGAATTGTGATAGATAAATAAGCTGTCAAGTTGATAATAGCGTCATAGTGAAGTACTATTTTGTCATGCCTCGTGACAGCAGGAACGAATTAATTGCATTTTCATTATTTCTTATGGGAAATATTGATTCGATTTTCGAACATTTCGGATTTAGAACAAGCTCCTGGAACGGATTATGTTCGATTTATGGTGTTCCACTGTATATGTACATAAAAGTTTTTTATGTTTTTTTTTTAACTTTTTCTAGTGTTTATCAATATTCTATCTTTGATTACCCTTTTTTTCAAGCTTAATTCTGTATTATATATTAGACTAGGGACGGTGTCATCATTGGTTTGTTTAAAACACTGCTAATGAGCATGAACTTTGGTCCATACTTTCCAACCTTTAATATAGAAATTCTCCTTACAGCAAAACATACAGAAATTTTAATTGCTGTGCTTCACTGTGGGGAAGCCTTTTATTCCAGTTATTCTTATGTCACTCATAAATCGTAAGGACATAATTTTTTAATTAATTTTATATGTATACAGTATTCATTTGTAGTTATGTTCCTGAAAATGCCGTGTTAGATAAACTGAAGAACTTATGTGAAAACCAGGGTTACGTTCCTGGGAGCCCCAAAAAAAGCCAAACGACTTTTTCTTATAACTTTAGATCTTACATGAATAAAAGTGAATATGTAATTGTTGTTCATTGTCGTGATGTATTATTTTGTTTTTAATGCTTAAGACTACACATGCAACAGAAATAATAGTATTTCTTATCATAATTATGGGTGCTGGTGTTTGTCAGTGATTGTGAAGAAAGTAGAGTTATGCTGTGGCCCTACTGGGCTGAGGTGGATGGTAGAGGTTCTGGTACTGAAGTCGATGGTTGTACTAAGTGTGCATAAATTCTGTAATGGATTTCTGGGCTATTTTTACTATGCAGTACATTATACAGTGACAGTAAGGCATCAGCTGCTCTAGACACAGTTTCAGAGCACTGCTTCTAGATTTGTCAGGGTCCTCTTAAGTTAAGTCATTACATCAGTAAAGTTAAGTCAATCAGTCAGTCAGTCAGTCAGCAAGCCAGTCAATCAGTCATTTAAGTAAGTCTGTCAGTAAGTCAGCCAATAAAGTAAGTCAGTAGGTCAGTCAGTAAGTCAGTCAAGTCAGTCAGTAAGTCAGTCAAGTCAGTCAGTAAGTCAGTCAAGTCAATCAAGTCAGTAAGTCAGTCAGTAAAGTAAGTCTGTCAGTAAGTCAGTCAGTGAGATGACATCCTGGGTTATTCATTACACAAACTCATATATTTACCAATTTATTTTTAATTGTACAAACTGATGCTTCATTAACCCTTAACCCTTTCAGGGTTTTGGTCGTACTAGTACGGCTTACGCCCTAGGGTTATGGTTGTACTAGTACGCCTAAATTCTAGCGCCCTCAAATCAAGCAGAAACAGGCTGTTAGGCCTAGATGTGATAGAATGGGTCTGTCCGGTCAGTGTGCGCAGTATAAAAAAATTCCTGCACCACACAGTGCATAATGAGGAAAAAAAACTCACCGTGTTGTTGGTTTAAAACAGCGGCTTTGCAGTCTATTTTCGTATGGTATTTATGCTTGTATTCTCGTTTTCTTAGTCTCATTTTATAGAATAGATGATATGTTACAGAAATAGAGATAAATTTTTTATGTTTCAAAACCAATTTTTGAAAGACCAAAAGAAAAAATTTTTGTTTTGGGCCCCGATGTTAAGGGGTAAACAAAACCTTCGTCCAATACACACATCAACTGGAGAGTCAATATTCTTGCACAAGTGCGTTGATTTTTTTTTATACCATTTTTACAATGATGCAGTTGTAAAACTTAACAGTAAATCTTCTATTTTTGTGAGAAAAAAAATTTAAAAAATGGAAAAAAAAAAGTAATGTAAGAGGGCCTGGAGACATGAAAAATTAAAAGATAATATTTTTTTTTAGCCCCAGGAATGTCTGTCTTTTTAAAATTAGGACCCTTTTTGGGGGAAATTGGTCGTTTGAAATTTTAAAAAAAATTTTTGGCCCAAAATTTTTTTTTCTGCCACTATTTTGGGTTTTTTAAATTGGTAAATACTAGGCGGTTTTTGTACTCAATCGATGAAGAAATGGAGTTCACAAAAATAGCTAAATTGTAGTAGACTGAAACATTGGAATTTCCCAAAAAATAGGGCTAAAAGGGGGGGCGAAATCTGATGCGTAAATGCCCGATACTTTAACCATTTTAATTCCGTTTTTTTTTGATCAAATTTCTGGTTTTGTGGGGGTTTATGATGGAAAAAAAGATTCTCTATCATTTCAAAAAAAAAAAAAATTTTTTTTTTTTTTTTAAATTTTTCTTGGACCCTAAAAACGATTTTTGGGAAAGGGGTTTTGGGCCCCTGGGGTTTAAACTATAAACTGGTCTCTTCCTTTGGAAGTGCTCAGGTGGGGGCATTTTCCCCTACATGTTATAAGATAAAAAAAATTTCAGATCAGTACTTCCGAAAGGTCCCCCAAATTGGGCCCCTGGATGTTCACCTGATGGCAACGGGGGGGTCCTGCTGCTTGCGGAAGTTTTCCCCCGATATCCTTTTTTTTCTCATTTTTTTTATTTTATAAATTTTTTTTATGTTCTGAAATTTTTAATTTTTTATAGTATTTTTTGATGATTTCATACCCAAATTTTTTTGTTCTGACACTAATTTGGGGTTTTTGAAATTGTACTCAAAAAGTCACAAACACACTGACAGGTGAACATTTTCACCTGCCCGGTCATTACTATTTTAGAAATGTATCAAAATTTAGGGGTTCCCAACAATGTTTTAGACATGCTGGAGTTTATATGAAACCCCTTTAAAAGCATGGTGTAAGACTGAGTGTCACTAAACTGCTGACACTCCAGCAGTGGTTTGACACTTGATGCCCCTTAAATTGGAACCCCCCCAAAGGGTTTTTTTCCCCTTTTTCCCCACATAAATTTTCTGTCTAGCCCCTTCTGCCTATCTGTCTTCTGTCTGCCTGTGTGTGGTATTTTTCTGCCCCCCTGTGTGTGTCTGTCTTTCTGCCTGTGTGTTCTGTCTTTCTGTCTGCCTGTTTTGTCTTTCTGTCTGCTTGTCTCTGTCTCATGGTTTTTGAACCAACAGTTATTACACACACTGCAGTCACGTCTGTTCCCCTGATAAGTGAACATGCGTATTACCCCCCAGTCATCCCCTTTTATCCTTTTATCTACAAGCACAGTGTATGGCCCCTAGTTTTTTTATCCTAGGAAATTTTTTCATTATGTATGATAACTGTACTTATGTTACCCGTGAGAGGGGGCAGGCTTTTAGGTCAGACAGAGACAGACAGACAGATAGAGATGGGGGAGGGCCAAGTCACCCACCCACCCAGCTGGGCCGGACTTGCAAAAATTTTTACGTTCCCCAATCGTTTCTCTTTACTTAGGGGGGTAAGGGGTTTAGGACATTCTGGCAGGATGACACTACCAGTGGTATCAATAATGAAAGGATGTTACTGGGTTAAAATTTTAAAAGGGTTTTATATTTCCCGGTCACTTGTGGGGCCCATCCATCTCAAAGCCACTAAACTTTGGATAACATCACTTTCCTCTTAAAAGGGGTGTTCGACTTGACATCAGTGAATCCCCGGGGTTTGCCATGCTATTTGCTCCCCGCTGGTGCTCAATTTTCTGGTGCTCCCACAAAAGGCTAAAAATTTTTTTTAAACTTTGCACACCCAAAAGTTAAGGCCCATTCTATACTGACCAGGCATCTCAGGCCAGTGGGGGCCCAAAATTTTGGGGGCGGAAAAATAAAAAAAAGATCTAGTTTGGGGCTAGGGGCCAACATAGATCTACATTTGGGCAAAATTTAAGGGGGGTTTAAATATGTTTGTGTATCTTGTTATCCGGGGTTTTTTTGCATTTATAAGGTGGAAAAATGGGGTTTTTTTCCGGGATGTTCGTTTTTTTGGGGCAGCTTGGACCTAACCTGCCGCATAAGTGGGGCCCTACTTTTTTTATAAAACCTGAAATAACTTTAAAAAAATTGAAATTTTGGAAAGTTTCCAGACATAATAGAGAGACACGGTGCTCTCGGAGGGTTAAACAAACCGGGTGGGGGTGGTGACCTTTTTGAAAATCAGGTGGGGGGACCTTGGGTTTTTGGGCATAATTTAAAATGTTTTAAATTGGGGGCACCGTGGGGGGGCCCTAAAGAGGGCCCCACTGTATTTTTTCTGAATAAACTGATTGATTTTGACTGGCTGTTTTTGGGTGGTTGGGGGGGCCCGGGTGGCCAGCTGGCCCTTTTGGGTTTGGGTTTGGGTGGGTGACTGGCCAGCTGGGTGGCTGGGTGGCTGGCCTGTTCCCCTGTCTCAGAGAGGGGGCTCATGAGCCCGATAGTCAAACTAGACTTTTGAACAGGTTTTTAAAATGTGGGAAATTTTCACATCTGCACAAGTGGAAAGATGCAACTGTGGCTAAAAAGTGTTTATTTTTGGCCCTTTTTTGGGGTTTTCCCAGGTATTTACCCCTTTGTTGATAACTGTTTTTTGTAAAGTACCTGTGCCCAAAAAAACTTATGCATTTCCAATTATTCATACGGGCCCCATTCCCAACCTGTGGAATACATGTTCGACTGGCTGGCTGGCTGGCTCTGGTTTCCCCTCCTCTTTTACAGTGGTACCTCGACTTACGATATTAATCTGTCAAAAGGGGATATCTTAAGGGAAACAATCGTTCTCAATCAATTTTCCCCATAAAAATAATGGGAAAAATATTTAATCCGTCCCAAAACTTTCAAAAATAATTAAATAAAATATTTTTAGAACTTTTGACATTAAAAAAAAACACAATTTAATGAAGAATACCTAAAAAACATGTAAATATTGTACAATAACATGTCCCCTTACATTTTTTGAAGAGTTGTTGATGTGTGGAGGGGGGGAGGAGGGGAAAGGTGGAGTAGTATGTGGGGTTTGGAAGGGGAAACCCCTTTCCCTTAACATTACGGGGGAAAAGTTCTTTTCTGGGGGGTTTCTTCCCTTTTTTTTTTAATCCCTAGGGCTTGGGGTCACTGGACCTCTTTCTAATAAATTTTTTCCAGGAGCTCTGTGTCTGGCGATTCTTTTTAAAACCCTGAAAAACCCCTGTGTCATTTTTACAGGTTTCCAACCCCGGCCCCGCAACAGCATGGTTAGGGGGATATTCAAACCAAAACCTTGCACATCACTCCATTTGGCACAGATCTCCCTAATCCTTGAAGAAACCCCAAATTTTTTCCATTTCTTTTCCTCCTCCCCTGAACCATTGTCCACCCGTGGACTCTTGCCCAGTTGCTGTTGAAGCTCTTGCAGATCTTCCCGTGGTTAGCTCTTCCTTGTTTCCACCAACTGTTCCACATCCTCCCCCACTCACCTCCCCCAAAAACTTGCCCAATTCCCCCAAATTTTTTCCCCCAACAGGCTCAGGCTCAGGGTTTTTGAGGGGGTCAGCCCCAAAACCTTTAAAAATCCCTCTCTAGGACACCCCGTCTGGCCACAATTTTCTCCAGGCAGAGTTCAAAGTCCCCGTGTCACCCCTCCCCAAACCTTACCTAAAGATTTTTGCAGCATAGGAAATTTTTTCCACAATTCTCTTAGGGTTATATTCATGTCTGTGTTCATCGGGCCTTTTTAAACCTTTGGGTTTTTGTAAAGTTTTTTAAAATTGGAAATGACCTGCTGGTCCAAAGGGCTGGGGGGGGAAATGGGGATTAGGGGGCAAAACCTTACTTTGAAATTTTA
>WNWK01051238.1:0-12549 GCA_009830355.1 Cherax destructor
TTCTCCAGGTGCATACACGCTTATTATGACCCACTTTTCGCATCCGACCCTTATTTTAATCCACATAATCCTTGAATTTACACATTTATATTCCCTCTTTCCTTCCATAACTGATCCTTCAACATTATTGCTACCCCTTCCAGCTCTAACTCTCTCAGATACTCCTGACTTAATCCCATTTATTTCTCCCCACTGAAACTCGCCTACCCCTTCAGCTTTGTTTCGCTTAGGCCAGGACATCCAACTTCTTTCATTTCATAACTTCTTTTCATTCATTCATGTATATATATATATATATATATATATATATATATATATATATATATAATACAATATATGTATATATATACATATATATGTATATATATACATATATATTTTCATTCATAACTTCTTTTCATTCATTCATGTATATATATATATATATATATATATATATATATATATATATATATATATATATATATATATATATATATATATACATATATATGTATATATATACATATATATGTATATATAAAATGATATATATAAATACTACTATTTAATATAAAAGTAGTATTTAAAAATCTTGATACAGTAAAAGACTTTGATAAAAATTCCCCTAAATGCTGACGGATTTTCTATAAGATTCCCTGTAAAATATGGATAAAGTTTATTACGGTCAAACCGGTAAAAGTCTTGAACTAAGATTAAAACAACATTGATGCAGTTCAATGTAGATAAATGCAAGGTTCTGAAGCTCGGGAGTGTCCATAACCCAAGCACTTATAAGTTAAATAACGTAGAACTTAGCCATACAGATTGCGAGAAGGACTTGGGGTGATGGTGCAGCAACCTTAAACCAAGACAGCAATGCCTAAGCGTACGTAATAAGGCAAATAGATTACTGGGATTTATATCAAGAAGTGTTAGCAACAGAAGTCCAGAGGTTATATTACAGCTTTATACATCATTAGAAAGGACCTCACCTAGATTACGCAGCTCAGTTCTGGTCTCCATATTACAGAATGGACATAAATTCGTTAGAAAACATTCAGCGTAGAATGACTAAATTAATACATAGCATTAGAAATCTGCCTTACGAAGAAAGATTGAAGACCCTAAAATTACATTCACTTGTAAGACGTAGAATGGGGGGAGACATGATCGAGGTATACAAGTGGAAAATGGGTATTAACAAACGGGATATAAATAAGGTCTTGAGGATATCTCCAGAGCAATAATGGATTCAAGTTAGATAAGTTTAGATTTAGAAGGATATAGGAAAGTATTGGTTTGGAATAGGGTAGTTGATGAGTGGAACAGTCTGCCAGTAGGGTTATTAAGCTAGGACCTTGGGTAGTTTCAAATTTGGTTGGATAAATTCATGAGTTGGATTTGGGTTGGATTTGAGTGGGACTCGCGCATGAGTGGGTAGAATTGTCAAAGCTTATTTCTTGGGTAGCATTGAAAATTGGGTTGAGCAAATATTTGTTAGTGGGACGGATTGTGAAGGACCTGCCTGTATGGGCCAACAGGCCTGCTGCAGTGTTCCTCCTTTCTTATGAACTGGAACATAAGAACATAAGAAAGGAGGAACACTCAGCAGGCCTGTTGGCCATACTGGACAGCTCCTTCACAATCCATCCCACTAACAAAATGGTGCAACCTATTTCAATTCTACCCAAGGATAAGCTGATGATTCTATTAACTCAAGTGCGGCCCCACTCAATCCACCCTCTCACTCATGTATTTATCCAACCTGGGAAAGTCCCAAGTCAGCTTCTGACCCTAGGGCAGACTGTTCCACTATCAACTACCTATTTTAAACCAATATTTTCCTATATCCTTTCTAATCTAAACATCAATTGAATATTTTGCGATTTCTCCGGGAGAGATATTCTCAAGATTATTTATATCCCTTATTAATACCTATCTTCCATTTTATGCCTCGATCATGTCTCCCCCATTCTTAATAAGAAGATAAGAATGGAGGAACACTGCAGAAGGCCTACTGGCCCATACAAGGCAAGTCCATATCAAAAACCCCCACTACCTAAGAATTTATTCGTACTCACGACACCTGGAAAATGAGAAACATGGAATATAAGGGTACAGTCAGGTTTGGAGAATGCTGGGTCAGATGGAGAAAGCTGCATGTGAGTCTTAAAAGTAGTGTGATAGTTAAAAACATAGTGTGACTTAAAGGACCTGCAGTGTAATTCTTGAGTTCTAAGTGGGATAGCGTTGAAGGTATCTTAATACGGGATTTCTTCGCTTGCCTATTCCTTGGGCACGACCTACTTCCACATTGAACAAATGTGACACCTCCACTACTGCTGCACCTCTCCTGTCTACAGTATATAAGGTTCCTCTGCTCATATGCTGTTATTCTATTCAAGATTGATGGACTGACAACATCGTCTGAAGATTGAGGGCCCGACAACCTCACCTCCTCCTGTTCTTCGATTCTCCTTCGTATGGACTGATGAAGCCCTGTGTGGCGAAACGTTTCCTCAATAAAGATACCCAAGTGTTGCATATTTTCTAATTTACCAACTCGTCGGTTCTCTGAACCATTCATTCACATCCTGTCCTGACACTGCAACATCTTGGTATCTTAATACAGGATTTCTTCTTGCCTATTCCTTGGGCACGACCTACTTCCACATTGAACAAATGTGACACCTCCTCCTACTGCTGCCCTCTCCTGTCTACAGTATATAAGGTTCCTCTGCTCATATGCTGTTATTCTATTCAAGATTGATGGACTGACAACATCGTCTGAAGATTGAGGGCCTGACAACCTCCCTCCTCCTGTTCTTCACGATTCTCCTTCGTATGGACTGATGAAGCCACTGTGTGGCGAAACGTTTCCTCAATAAAGATACCCAAGTGTTGCATATGTGTCTAATTTACCAACTCGTCGGTTCTCTGAACCATTCATTCACATCCTGTCTGACACTGCAACATCTTGGTATCTTAATACAGGGATTTCTTCGCTTGCCTATTCCTTGGGCACGACCTACTTCCACATTGAACAAATGTGACACCTCCTACTACTGCTGCACCTCTCCTGTCTACAGTATATAAGGTTCCTCTGCTCATATGCTGTTATTCTATTCAAGATTGATGGACTGACAACATCGTCTGAAGGTTTAGGGCCTGACAACCTCACACTCCTCCTGTTCTTCACGATTCTCCTTCGTATGGACTGATGAAGCCACTGTGTGGCGAAACGTTTCCTCAATAAAGATACCCAAGTGTTGCATATGTGTCTAATTTACCAACTCGTCGGTTCTCTGAACCATTCATTCACATCCTGTCTGACACTGCAACATCTTGGTATCTTAATACAAGGATTTCTTCGCTTGCCTATTCCTTGGGCACGACCTACTTCCACATTGAACAAATGTGACACCTCCTACTACTGCTGCACCTCTCCTGTCTACAGTATATAAAGGGTTTCCCCTGCTCATATGCTGTTATTCTATTCAAGATTGATGGACTGACAACATCGTCTGAAGATTGAGGGCCTGACAACCTCACACTCCTCCTGTTCTTCACGATTCTCCTTCGTATGGACTGATGAAGCCACTGTGTGGCGAAACGTTTCCTCAATAAAGATACCCAAGTGTTGCATATGTGTCTAATTTACCAAGAACAATGTTCTTACCATCCTTGGTGTCGTTCGTGATGTTCCCTGTAGTCGACTACATTCATCGGGTAACACGGAGAATCGGTTCGATATTTCCACAACAGGTTTCTGGTTCTTCGTTAATTCTACCTCTCCATCCATCCTCTTGATCTTTAACTTTGTCCCATGCATTCCGGCCACTGTCCAGGTTCCTTTCTTGGCTTGAGGATTCTCAACAGGAGGATTACTACGAATCCTCTTGTTTTCCTCAGTCAGTCGCTGTATCTCAAGCTTAGCTACCCTCAGTTCTTCCTTCAGCTGCTGGTAGAGTAGCTCAAGAGAGGACATCTTGTTCAGATTCACAGAGAGCACACAAGACACGTCTTCAAGCACACAAGACACGCAAGACCCTAAAATTACATTCACTTGTAAGACGTAGAATGAGGGGAGACATGATCGAGGTATACAAGTGGAAAATGGGTATAAACAAAGGGGATATAAATAAGGTCTTGAGGATATCTCTCCAAGAGAGAACCCGCAATAATGGATTCAAGTTAGATAAGTTTAGATTTAGAAAGGATATAGGAAAGTATTGGTTTGGAAATAGGGTAGTTGATGAGTGGAACAGTCTGCCTAGTAGGGTTATTGAAGCTAGGACCTTGGGTAGTTTCAAATTTAGGTTGGATAAATTCATGGGTGAGAGGGGTTGGATTTGAGTGGGACTCGCGCATGAGTGGGTAGAATTGTCAAAGCTTTTTCTTGGGTAGCATTGAAAATTGGGTTGAGCAAACATTCTGTTAGTGGGACGGATTGTGAAGGACCTGCCTGGTGTGGGCCAGCGGGCCTGCTGCAGTGTTCCTCCTTTCTTATGTTCTTATGGAAAAATAAACACATAAGCAGTATAATGTGATCCTTTATTGACAACGTTTCGCCCACGCAGTGGGCTTTATCGAGTCACAGACAGATCTACCTGGAAAATGAGCAACATGGAGATATATATAGGGTACAGTCAGGTGGAGAATGCTGGGTCAGGTGGAGAAAGCTGCATGTGAGTCTTAAAAAGTAGTGTGATAGTTAAAAACATAGTGTGACTTAAAGGACCTGCAGTGTACCATTCTTGAGTTCTAGGTGGGATAGCGTTGAAGAAGTTTCTTGGCAATAGGTTCAGCTATGTTGTAGAAGCCGTTGTTCTGGTTGAAGTTGTTGGATATACAGATGAGTGATGATTCTAGGATTCTTCGGTATTGCGTGTTGTCTTCTCTGGCGATGAGTCTTGCACTATGTTTTTAACTATCACACTACTTTTAAGACTCACATGCAGCTTTCTCCACCTGACCCAGCATTCTCCACCTGACTGTACCCTATATATCTCCATGTTGCTCATTTTCCAGGTAGATCTGTCTGTGACTCGATAAAGCCCACTGCGTGGGCGAAACGTTGTCAATAAAGGATCACATTATACTGCTTATGTGTTTATTTTTCCATTGTGTCGGTATTTTATACCATTTATTTCCTTATGTTCTTATGATAAGTTTAGATTTAGAAAGGATATAGGAAAATATTGGTTTGGAAATAGGGTAGTTGATGAGTGGAACAGTCTGCCTAGTAGGGTCATTGAAGCTAGGACCTTGGGTAGTTTCAAATTTAGGTTGGATAAATTCATGAGTGAGAGGGGTTGGATTTGAGTGGGACTCGCACTTGAGTTAATAGAATCATCAAAGCTTATTTTTTGGGTAGAATTGAAAATTAGGTTGGGCAATTATTCTGTTAGTGGGATGGATTGTGAAGGACCTGCCTAGTATGGGCCAACAGGCCTGCTGCAGTGTTCCTCCTTTCTTATGTTCTTATGTTCTTATATCACAGTCACATTGCTACATCACAGTCACAGTGCTACATCGCAATCACAGTGTTACATCACAGTCACAGTGCTACTTCAGTCACAGTGCTACATCACACAGTACTACTTCACAGTCACAGTGTTACATCACAGTGCTACGTCACAGTGCTACATCACAAACACAGTGCTACATCAGTCACAGTGCTACATCGCAGTCACAGTGCTACGTCACAGTCACAGTGCTACATCAGTCACAGGCTACATCACAGCCACAGTGCTACATCACAAACACATTGCTACATCACAGACACAGTGCTACATCAGTGACAGTGCTACATCACAGTTACAGTGCTATATCACAAACAGTGCTACATCACATACACAGTACTACATCACAGACACAGTGCTACATCAGTCACAGTGCTACATCACAAACACAGTGCTACATCACAAACACAGTGCTACATCACAGACACAGTGCTACATCACAGTCACAGTGCTACATCACAGTCACAATGCTACATCACAGTCACAGTGCTACATCACAATCACAGTGCTACATCACTTTCACATCTCAGTTACAGTGCTACATCACAGTCACAGTGCTACATCACAGTCACAGTGCTACATCACAAACACAATGCTACATCACAATCACAGTGCTACATCACAATCACAGTGCTACATCACTTTCACATCTCAGTTACAGTGCTACATCACAGTCACAGTGCTACATCACAGTCACAGTGCTACATCACAGTCACAGTGCTACATCACAGTCACAGTGCTACATCACAGTCACAGTGCTACATCACAGTCACAGTGCTACATCTCAATCACAGTGCTACATCAGAGTCACAGTGCTACATCACAGTCACAGTGCTACATCACAGTCACAGTGCTACATCACAGTCACAGTGCTACATCACAGTCACAGTGCTACATCACAGCCACAGTGCTACATCACAGTCATAGTGCTACATCACAGTCACAGTGCTACATCACAGTCACAGTGCTACATCATAGTCACAGTGCTACATCACAGTCACAGTGCTACATCACAGTCACAGTGCTACATCACAGTCACAGTGCTACATCACAGCCACAGTTCTACATCACAGCCACAGTGCTACATCACAGTCACAGTGCTACATCACAGTCACAGTGCTACATCACACAGTGCTACATCACAGTCACAGTGCTACATCACAAACACAGTGCTACATCACAAACACAGTGCTACATCACAAACACAGTGCTACATCACAAACACAGTGCTACATTACAAACACAGTGCTACATCACAGTCACAGTGCTACATCACAAACACAGTGCTACATCAGTCACAGTGCTACATCACAGTCACAGTGTTACATCACAGACAGTGCTACATCACATACCAGACTGTTGTTGTTAGACCAGACTTGTTGTTGTTAGACCAGACTGTGTTTGTTAGACCGTGGCTTAGTGCCAAAAGCTCTCACTTCACGCGGTGAGGGTCCGGGTTCGATTCCCAGCGAAGGGGTGGAAACATCAGATGTGTTTACTTACACAGGTTGTCTATGATTCACCCATCAGTAAAATGGGAACCTGGCTGTTAGTCAACTGGTGTGGGTCGCATCTTGGGACAAAACTCTCCTAATTTGCCTGAAATGCTCTGCATAACAAGCGGTTTTCTATATAGTAGTATGTCACTGATGTCAGCTAGGCCTGTATACCTTGTACATGTACTTGTAGTAAATAAAGATATTATTATTTATTTTTATTAACACATCGGCCTTTTCCCACCAAGGCAGGGTGGCTCGAAAAAGAAAAACTTTCATCATCATTCATTCCATCACCGTCTTGCCAGAGGCATACTTACACTACAGTTATAAAACTGCAACATTAACACCCCAACTTCAGAGTGCAGACACTGTACTTCCCATCTCCAGGAATCAAGTCCGGCCTGCCAGTTTCCCTGAATCCCTTCATAAATGTTACCTTGCTTACACTCCAACAGCACGTCAAGTCCTAAAAAATATTTGTCTCCATTTGCTCCTAACACGCTCATGCACGCTTGCTGGAAGTCCAAGCCCCTTGCACACAAAACCTCCTTTACCCCCCCTCCCTCCAACCTTTCCTAGACCAACCGCTACCCGCCTTCCCTCTACTACATATTTATACACTCTCAAAGTCATTCTATTTTGTTCTATCCTCTCTACATGTTTAAACCATCTCAATAACCCCTCCTCAGCCCTCTGGATAATAGTTTTGGTAATTCTGCACCTCCTCCTAATCTCCAAACTATGGAGTCTCTGCATTATATTCACACCACACATTGCCCTCAAACATGACATCTCCACTGCCTCCAGCCTTCTCCTTGTTGCAACATTCACAACTCATGCCTCACACCCATACAAGAGCATTGGTATAACTATACTCTCATACATTCCCCTCTTTGCTTTCATGGATAAAGTTCTTTGTCTCCACAGACTCCTCTGTGCACCACTCACCTTTTTTCCCTCATCAGTTCTATGATTCACCTCATCTTTCATAGACCCATGTGCTGACACGTCCACTCCCAAATATCTGAATACATTCACCACCTCCATACTCTCTCCCTCCAATCTGATATCCAATCTTCCGTTACCTAATTTTTTTGTTATCCTCATCACCTTACGCTTTCCTATACAGTGGACCCCCGCCTAATGAGCAAAATTCATTCCAGAAGCCTGCTCAAGTACCATTACCGAATGAATTTACTTCCTTAAGAAATAATGTTAGTCTATTTCAGACCCCCAAAAATACACTTCCACAAGCACTTACAATATTATACTTACATAATTGTACAATTTCCGGGGTGCTCGTTAGGCGGGGGTCCACTGTATTCACTTTTAATTTCCTTCTTTTACATACCCTACCAAACTCATCAACCAACCTCTGCAACTTCTCTTCAGAATCTCAAAAACCACAGTGTCATCAGCAAAGAGCAACTGTGACAACTCCCAATTTGTGTTAGATTCTTTATCTTTTAACCCCACACCTCTTGTCAACACTCGAGCATTCACTTCTCTTACAACTCCATCTATAAATAGTATATTGATCATCCATTGTGACATCATACATCCCTGTCTAAGGCCTACTTTTACTGGGAAATAATCTCCCTCTCGCCTACATACTCTAACCTGAGCCTCACTATCCTCGTAAAGACTCTTCACTGCTTTCAATACCCTAGCTCCTATTCCATACATTTGCAACATTTGCCACATTGCCCCCCTATCCACCCTATCATACGCCTTTTCCAAATCCATAAATGCCACAAAAACCTTTTTACCATTATCTAAATACTGTTCATCTATATGTTTCACTGGAAACACTTGGTCTACACACCCCTTACCCTTCTTAAAGCCTCCTTGTTCATCTGCTATCCTACTCTCTGTCTTACTCTTAATTCTTTCAATAATAATTCTACCATACACTTTACCAGGCATACTCAACAGACTTATTTCCCTATAATTTTTGCACTCTGTTTTGTCCCCTTTGCCTTTATACACAGAAACTATGCATTCTCTCTGCCAATCCCTAGGTACCTTACCCTCTTCCATACATTTATTAAATAAAAGCACCAACCACTGCAAAACTATATCCTCACCTGCTTTTAACATTTCTATCTTTATCCCATCAATCCCAGCTGCCTTTGCCCCCTTCATTCTACCCATTGCCTCACAAACTTTCCCCACACTCACAACTGGCTCTTCCTCACTCCTATAAGATGTTAATACTCCTTGCCCTATACTCGAAATCACAGCTTCACTATCTTCATCAACATTTAACAGTTCCTCAAAATATTCCCTCCATCTTCCCGATACCTTTAACTCTCCATTTAATAACTCTCCTCTCCTATTTTTAACTATCAAATTCATTCATTCCCTAGGCTTCCTCAACTTATTAATCTCACTCCAAAACTTTTTCTTATTTTCAAAAAATTTTGTTGATAACATCTCACCCACTCTCTCATTTGCTCTCTTTTTACATTGTTTCACCACTCAATTAACCTCTCTTTTTCCCTCCATATACTCTTCCCTACTTGCATCAATTCTACTTTGTAAAAACTTCTCATATGCTAAACTTTTCTCTCTTACTACTCTCTTTACATCATTCCAGCAATCGCTCTTCTTCCCTCCTGCACTCACTTTCCTGTAACCTCAAACTTCTGCTGAACACTCTAATACTACATTTTTAAACCTACCCCATATATCTTCAACCCCATTGCCTATATATTCTCACTAGCAAATCTATCCTCCTAACTGCATTTTAAACCACCAGGTAGCCCAGCAGCAGCAGCAAGGTTGCTCCTATATTTTGCCATTCCCTGGGCCGTTGCGAACTCCAGTGATGGCCTATTTGCAAGAACCGTTGCAACAACCTACAAGGAACTTATAGTGACAAGAAAACTGACGGTGACTACAGCGAAATGGACAAAATATGACCAAAAGAGGAGACCGGCATTCAAATACCAGACCCGCTACCAGACGTATAACCAGGAAGCAACGTTTTCTACTACACTGAAGTAACTGACTCCTATATCAACTGCACAGTGTTCAATGTGAAGTCAACATAAGGGAAAACCTAATCATCAAATCTACAAGGAAACTGACAGATCTGTATTGTAGAGTAGAGTCAGTTTTCTCCCTCAGTGCCAGGTGAGGGAACGAAGTGAACATTTAAACATGGCTGACTGGCATTCAATCACCAGCTACTGCCAGATGTGCAACTACGTTGCACATCTGGCCATCATGCACATCTGACCATCATATCGACTGACCAGTGTTAATGGGAGGAAACACAGGAGAAACTGCTAAATCTACAAAACAAACTCCAAGGAAACTATCAGGCTATATGCTTGAAGGAAGTAGATTAGTTAAACAGCCAAGGATATTTTTTCAATAGCTGACTTCCATAAATTTACCAGTGTTCATTAGGAGGGAAACATAGGAGAAAATGCCAAATCTAACGACAAAACTCCAAGGAATCTGTCAGGGTGCAGTGGCCGTTTTTTCCCTCACTGCTTTTAAAAATGGCTGACACATCAACTCTACGAGGAATCAGGCAACAACAAGACAAACCCCGCTAAATGGGATTGATGGGGCTTTGGACGGACGAAACTTACTAGTAATCAGTGGTGATTTCTAGAGTAGCTACTAGGCTATTGCTAGGTGTCTGATAGGATCAGTAGTTTTTAATAAAAATAAAATAAAAAAAAATATAAAAAAATTTTGTTGTGAAGTGATAAAGTGAAAAATGAACATGGCTGGCATAAGAGGGGTTCACGCTGCCATAATTATGTTTATCATGATACTACATTTCTCTGAAGAAGGAAATCAGTCAGGGGGACTGGAAAAGGTAAATGGGGTGATATCTCCCTGGAAAGTGAAAGCCAAACATTGGCCATCCTACCAGAAACGTAAGTGCCACTATTGCCGCAAGGTATGGCAACACCACATATCCAAACAAAAACAGTGGCGCACAGCTTTTATAGTGGCGCTATTAAGTGGTGATATCCATACTAATCCGGGACCACAATCTATGGTACAGGTGCAAAACAGACGGATAAGTCATGGTGATAATGACGGTCTAGTAGCTAGGAATGATAACCTTAACTCTATATGTAATGCACAGATAGGTCAATGTGAAGCATTAGAACCATTCTTAACCCTTTGACTGTTTTGGTCATATATATACGTCTTACGAGCCACTGTTTCTGATGTATATATACTGAAAAATTCTAGCGGCTTCAAATCAAGTGGGAGAAAGCTGGTAGGCCCACATGTGAGAGAATGGATCTGTGTGGTCAGTGTGCGCTGTATAAAAAAATCCTCAACATGCAGTGCATAATGAGAAAAAAAAACTGATTGTGTTTTTGGATTAAAACGCAGACTTTGAGGTGTATTTTCGTATAGTATTTATGGTTGTATTCTCTTTTTCGTGGTCTCATATGATAGAATGGAAAACATATTACAGAAATAGAGATGATTTTGATTAGTTTCATGATGAAAACGACCTTGAAATTGAACTCAAAGTAGCAGAAATGTTTGATTTTTGCCAATGTTCAAGAGTAAACAAATCACATCATGCCACGCATCCATTACACATCAACTGGTGAGTCTAATATTCTTTCACAAGTGCACTGATATTATTTATACCATTTTTACAATAATGCAGTAGTCTGCATAACAGTAAATCTTTTATTTTTGTGTGTGAATAAAAAATAAAAATAGAAAGCAAGATTAATATAAGAGGGGCCTAAAGACATGACTAATGAACAGAGAAAAATCTTAGTTTAGTGCCAGAAATGTCTGCATTGTTTATTCTGGACCCTATTTTGAAATTGACATTTTTTTTATTTTGCATTAAATTGGCCAAATTTCCAATTTCTGACCACTTTATTGGGTAGTTGCAATCGTTTTTTTGGCGGTTTGTTGTACTCAATCGATAGAACAAATGGAGTTCTAAAGAAATAACTATGCGTTTGGTCGACTGGAACAATGGAATTGGCCGAAAATAGGGTTCAAAGCCGACGAAATCGCCGATGCGTATATATTGCAGAGATCACTAACTTCACGAGAGCGTAAAATTTTTTAATTTTTTCCCTCAAATTTTCGACTTTTTTTTGTCCCGTACCATCGGGAAAAGATTCTCTATCATTTCAAAAGAATTTTTTTTTTTTTTTTTTTTCAGAAAATTTGGCGACACCTCAGGATTTGGGGTTGCGACAGTCAAAGACATATGTATACACTGCACTAAGGTGCGAAAGAAGAGCAGTAAACTTACCGTATGTAAAATGTGTCAGGGGTGGGTGCATAATGGATGTGTTCGAGTATGGTAATGGTGCCAGATTTCATTTTGTTTGTAACAAATGCACTTTGGCACAGTTACCCTTTTGCAATGATGACATTGATGTACCTATTTTTAATGCTAATGACCCCCTTTCCATATATTGATGATTATGATTGTCTTAGGAAAACAGACCTTCACTTTATTCATGTCGGGGCAAGATCACTTCTTCCAAAATTGGCGAGATTGGGGTTCTGCAACAGAACTAGGTGGG
>WNWK01051239.1:0-7500 GCA_009830355.1 Cherax destructor
CATTTGGTCGTCCAAGTCTTGAGGATGACCAGGAGCATTGTCCGTTACCAGGAGGCACTTAAGTGGCAATTTATTCTCCAATAAATATTTCTTCACACTGGGGCCAAACACTTGATTAAACCATTCCAGGAAAATTTCCCTAGTGACCCATGCCTTAGCATTAGACTTCCAAAACACACAGAATTTACTCTTGTCAACACTGTAGTCCCTGAACACTCTGGGATTTTCAGAGTGATACACGAGTAAAGGCTTCACTTTGAAATCCCCACTAGTGTTACCACACAACATTAAAGTTAGCCTGTCTTTCATAGGCTTGTGTCCTCGCATTGCCTTTTCCTCCTGCGTGATGTAGGTCCTCCTTGGCATTTTCTTCCAAAAGAGGCCTGTTTCGTCACAATTAAACACTTGTTGGGGTTTGAAATTTTCAGCCTCTACATATTTTTAAAGTCGTGCACAAATTTTCAGCCCCATCTTTATCTGAACTAGCACCCTCACCATGCCTTACAACACTGTGTATGCCAGTTCGCCTCTTAAATTTTTCGAACCAGCCTTTGCTGGCCTTAAATTCATCAACATCAACATCACTGGTTCCAGGCATTTTCTTGACAAGATCGGCATGCAACTGCCTTGCTTTTTCATGTATGATGGATTGCACAATACTATCACCCGCTAGCAGTTTTGGTTTATCCACAGCAACAACAATTTCTCCATATTTTCTATTGTTTGTGATCTCTGTTTGGTTATTGTATTCACCCCTTTCGCAACATTAGCTTCAGTGATTGCTTTTCTCTTATACACAATGGAACCGATGGTTGTTGGGGCTTTCTTGTATATCCTGGCGAGCTCGGCAATACATACACCACTATCATATTTTTCTATTATTTCTTTCTTCAGTTCTACGGTGTTCCTCACTTTCTTTACCAAAGAAGTGGCACTAGGAGCTTTCTTTGGGCCCATGGTAGCTTATTTAGTAGTCACACACAATAATCAAGGCCCAAAAACAATGAATTGTTAATAAATATTTTGTATAAACTCTTGGGGTGATGTTCACTCAAGCGTAAACAATGCTAGACTGCATGGCAATGTGCGTGGGAGGTGCGTGGGTGGTGGCCTACGGCCTTTGTATGTGCGCGTCACTGGTGGACAGGTTCCGGACCGAGCACGAAAACGGAGGGAACACACGAAAACAGAGGGCAATTTTCCACGAAAAAACTACACGAAAACTGAAATACACGAAAACAGAGATACACAAAAACCGAGGGACCACTGTACACTATAATATATTACTAGGGGTAACTAGAAAATTATTCCTTTCGTATGCCTTCATTCAGGGCGTCATTTCTTCTAAAAATAGTGTTACATGAGAATGGGAGTTTCTCTTTATTTATTCTACTGTATCAATGAGGAGACAACTTGTACACAATGTAAAGTGACGAAAACCAGACGTGTTTGCCTGGTTTGTTTACATTACGTGTGGGTGGGTAGCGGAGGGCTGGCTTGGCTGGCTACCCGTACTTCCCAAACCTGAATTCCTACAAATAAAACTCGCCTCTCACCCTACATTAAGACTACAAATATTTTAAGGTAATTAATGAATGGACTGTATATGTACTTTATTGCTCTGGGGAGCTTTAATTAAATGTTTTAGTATATTACTTGTAATAATAATAATAATAAATAAGTAATAGGTTGGTAGATAGCAGCCACCCAGGGAGGTACTACCATCCTGCCAAGTGAGTGTAAAACGAAAGCCTGTAATTATTTTACATAATGGTAGGATTGCTGGTCTCTTTTTTCTGTCTCATGAACATGCAAGATTTCAGGTATATCTTTCTACTTCTACTTACATTTAGGTCACACTACACATGCATGTACAAGCATATATATACACACACCCTTCTAAATTTTCTTCATCATTCAACACTTTCACCACACTCATACATAATCACTGTCTTTGCAGAGGCGCTCAGATACAACAGCTGAGAATAGTCCCTCCCAGCTGTCACTATCCCAGACTCCTCCTTTAAAGTGCAGGCATTGTACTTCCCATTTCCAGGAATCAAGTCCAACGAAATCAGTTAACTGGTTTCCCTGAATCCCTTCACAAAATGTTACCCTGCTCACACTCCAACAGCTCGTCAGGTCCCAAAAACCATTCGTCTCCATTCACTCCTATCTAACACGCTCACACATGCTTGCTGGAAGTCCAAGCCCCTCGCCCACAAAGCCTCCTTTACCCCCTCCCTCCAACCTTTTCTAGGACGACCCCTACCCCGCCTTCCTAACCCTACAGATTTATATGCTCTCCAAGTCATTCTACTTTGATCCATTCTCTCTAAGTGACCAAACCACCTCAACAACCCCTCTTCAGCCCTCTGACAAATACTTTTAGTAACTCCACACCTCCTAATTTCCACATTCTGAATTTTCTGCATAATATTTACACCACACATTGCCCTTAGACAGGGCATCTCCACTGCCTCCAGCCGCCTCCTCGCTGCAGCATTTTCAACCCATGCTTCACACCCATATAAAAGTGTTGGTACCACTATACTTTCATACATTCCCTTCTTTGCCTCCATGGATAACGTTTTTTGTCTCCACAGATACCTCAACGCACCACTCACCTTTTTTCCTTCATCAATTCTATGGTTAACCTCATCCTTCATAAACCCATCCGCTTACATGTCAACTCCCAAATATCTGAAAACATTTACTTCTTCCATAATCCCTCTCTCCAATGTGATATCCAATTTTTCTTTATTTAAATCGTTTGATACCCTCATCACCTTACTCTTATCTATGTTCACTTTCAACTTTCTACCTTTACACACCCTCCCAAACTCGTCCACTAACCTTTGCAATCTCCCATAAGCACAGTATCATCAGCAAAAAGTAACTGTGTCAACTCCCATTTTGCATTTAACCCTTTAACTGTCCAAACGTAGATATACGTTTGTACGCATACTGCTCCGTACGTAGATCTACGTTTTATTTTTCATTCGTTCAAATTTAGCACGATAGGCCTGAGTTGCCTAGACATGAGAGAATGGGTCTGCGCCCTCAGTGTGCGCAGTATGAAAAAAATTGGGGACGCCTGGGTACCGCATGGTAGCACCAGTTAATTTCAGCTCCATCTTGGGTCAACATCATGGCACGTCCTCGTTATTCACTCACACCTCTTCGTATTAACACTCTACTATTCTCGGAAAGTGATAGAGAACGCGAGCTTAGTGGATTAGACAGTGATATAGCCACTAATAATCAAGGAATTAGTGAAACTATTGATGACAACCCAGATGACCCTCAGCCCATCACCTCTGGGGTGGCCAGTGTGGACAGTGTGGCCATACCAGACCCTCAGCCCAGCACTTCTGGGGTGGCCAGTGTGGCCACAGACCCTCAGCCCAGCACCTCTGGGGTTGCTAGTGTTACTACCCAAAGGCAACTCCGCAAGAGGAAATTATCATTTTCCATGTGTTATAATAATGACGATAGTGAAAGTGATATAAGTGACGATGATGAAATCGATTTTATGCCCATAGACGATTCGTCGAGTGAAAGTGATTATCATTATTCCCCAGTGAAACGCGCTTTTGGGCGTCATTACCTACGTTCAGGCAGTGTGCCATATGCAGTCATAGGCAAGGGTCGTGGCAGGTCACAATCCAAAACCCCTGCCACTGATAGTGAAAGTGATAATGAAGGAGAGTATGCTGGGATGGAGGAAGAGGTGGTGGGTGGCATGATGCCTGGTCCTCGTGGCGCGGTGTGTGGACAGACAAAGGACCACGCGGCACCCTCTCAACCATGTGCTGGCCCCACTCCCGTCCCTCCTCCTCCCCCACGTCCCATGCCACAGGTCCACCCTGCACCATCTGATCGTGAATGGAATTGGACTGAACATACACCATTCGTGCCACATCCTTTCAATTTTGATGGCAGTGTAAGTGGCATCATGCCACACTGTCCCATCACAAATGAGTCTACTGAGTTAGACTATTTTCAACTATACTTTGATGAGCCGATAATGAACCTGATTGTTACCCAGACCAACCTGTACTACCAGTATACAATGGACCATGTAGATGTTACAGAATCGTCACGGCTGCGCAGGTGGAAAAATACAACTGTGGCTGAAATGTATTTATTCCTTGGCACTGTCATGCTTATGCCACACACATATAAGAACAATATAGTAAACTACTGGTCCACAGACTCCTTCATTAGCACTCCAGTCTTCCGTGACCTCCTTTCCTGCAACAGATTCATTCTGTTGCTAAGAATGTTGCATTTCTCAGACAGGAATACACCAAACCGAAATGACCTCCTTTACAAAATCCGGGAATTGTTCATGTATCTCAAGCAAAAATTCAGTGCCTACTTTTATCCATTCAAGAACATTGTTGTTGACGAGTCCTTGCTTCTGTTCAAGGGACGACTGTCATTCAAACAATATATACCAAGCAAACGTAATCGCTTTGGTATAAAACTGTTTGTTATGTGTGACTGAGACTGGTCTTGTGTTGGATGTCATTATCTACACAGGGAAAAATACACTCGATGATACCAGGCGCATGTTGGACATTTCTGGTGATGTTGTTCGCAAGATGATGCAACCATACCATGGCAAAGGTCATACATTGTTCACAGACAACTGGTACACAAGCCCTATGCTTGCTGATTTCCTACGTGTGAACAATACTGATATATGTGGAACAGTGAGAAGAAACAGAAAACACATGCCAAAGTTCACTGGAGGAAGTGTAGTGCAAGTGTTTCATGCCAATGACATCATGGCACTGACATGGCATGACAAAAGGGACGTGACATTGCTGTCAACCATCCACAGAAACAAGATGGTACAAACAGACAGAATCAGTAAGCTCAACAATCAACCTGTTGAAAAACCAGCTGTTGTCATCGACTATACGAACAATATGCGACTAGTTGATAAGTGTGACATGATGATAGGCTTTGTTGACTGTGTTCGTAGGAGTCGAAGTGGTATATAAAAGTGTTTTCCACCTTGTTGACATTGCAATGCTCAATGCCTTCAACATGTTCGAAATAAAGACTGAGAAGCGACAACAATATGCGGAATTCACCCTAAATGTCATCAAGCAGATAGCGAGAAAGTATGGTACCACACCTATACCTGCCACTCCACAGCGACCTGTCACCCCACAACCAGAAGGGGAAGTGCCTAACCGAATAATCCCTAACTGTCACTGCCTGATACCATTACCATCTACCCAAGAGAAGTACTCTCAGAAAAAGTGTGTTATGTGTGCTTACACTACACAGCGACCCCAAGTGCGAAAAGACACACGATACATGTGTCAGCAATGTGGAGTGGCACTCTGTATGAATCCATGCTTCTTGGAGTATCATACAGTGGTGGACTTCTAGAAACATAAATGGGATCTGTAAATACCTTGTATATATATGTAAATAATAGTATGTGATTGAACCAGGTGTACAAATTCATCAATCAGTGTGAACATGTGTGTTTGTGACAGTATGATTACTAATTCAGTACCAAACATTTGTGTCTAAACAAGAATTGGCAATGATATCAAAAGATCTGCATCAAAACATTATTATCATAGCATGAAAACAACAGAAAATGGAAAAAAAAGAAAAAAAACGATAGATGTTTATTGTTTCCGCAAGCGGCAATACTCCATGTTGCCGACACCACATCATTTAGCACCAACTTCGCGGGCATATATCTCGGTAAGTACTGGCCCTAAATTTTTTTTTTATCCTATCGTGTTTATAAAAATACGCTCTTCATTTAATTTTTTTTTTTTTTTTTTTTTTAAATACGTATTCGGAGCAGTACGGGATTGAACGTAGATCTACGTGTGGACAGTTAAAGGGTTAATTCCCCATAATTTAATCCCACCCCTCTCCCCAACACCCTAGCATTTACTTCTTTTACAACCCCATCTATAAATCAGGGGCCTTTGGGGGTTAAAATTTTTTGTTGAATGCTGTTAAAAGTATTTCCAAAAATTTACCCCCAAAAAAAAATGAAAAAAATTCCCTTTTACCCCAAAAAAATATCAAAAAACATTTAAAAAAACTTACAAAAAAGGGGGTTTTGGGGGAACTTTAAAAATTAAAATTTTTAAACCCCTTGTTCCCCCCCTTTTTTGGAAAAATTTTCCCTCTCCCCCCCACACCCCAACCCCAGCCTCCTACCCAAAAAAAAATTTTTTACCTTGCAACATTTAAAAAAGAACTAAAAAAAAACATGAACCTACTCCCCAAACGGTCCAAATTCCCCTTCCCTGCCCACCCCCCACCCAAGGCCCCTTTGGAAGGGCATCATCTGCCCTTCCCAATTCCAATTCCCCCCCTTTTTAATTTTCCCCAAACCCTTGGGCCCTTTCCCCCTTTTAATCCCCTTAATTAAAGGAAAACTAATCTGCCATCAAGTCCCCCCTCCCCAATAAATCAACCTTTTTTTAAAAACCCCCGTTTACTTTGAGGGTTTTTTTTTTTTACTCACCTTATTTAAAACCCAAAACCCCCAACCCCTTCCTAATCAATTTTTCCCCCATTCTGGGACCCGCTTTTTTTTTCCCCCTTTTTTTTTTCCCCCCCCTTTTTTTCCCGCCTTTTACCCCAATCTACCCCCCAACCCTACCCTTTTAAATGAAATTACCCCTTTCCCTAGGGGTTTCTGTACAAACCCCTTTTTCCTTTTTGATTTTTCGGGCTTTTTCCCCCTTCAAAAACTGCCCTTGCACTAACCCCTTACCCCCAAAAAATTTTAATTGGCAATAACTTTTGTTTTTAACTTTTTATAGAACCTTTTTTACTTTTTCAACACATCCTTTGTCGGGCCCCAAATTCTTTTAAAAACTCCAAACCTTCCCAATTCAAATTAAAAATCAAATTTTCATTTTTTAATTTTTTTTTCCCTGAAAATTTTCTTTTTTTTAATTAAACCCCCCCCTTTTTCTCCCCCTATCACTTTAAATCCCCTTCCCCTTTTTCCCCCTTTTCATTCCTTTTTAAAAACCCAAAAATAATAAAACTTTTTTTTTAAATCGTTACATATGTTCCTGAAACCTTACTAAACCCCTACCCCCTAAACCCCCTTTCTTTTTAACCCTCTTTTTTTACCTCTTTCTTTAATAAAAAACCAAACCTTTTTACCTTTTTCCCCTAAATTTTTCCCCATTTCCCTTTTTATTTCCCCTTTTAAATAAAAATTTAAAAAAATTTTTTCCAACCCCAAAAACCCCCCCTTTTTTCATTTTTAAAAAAAACCCCACCCCCACTATTCACCCCCCCCAACCTTCTTCCCCCCATTCCTCTTTCCCCCTTTTTTTATTTCCCCACCACCTCCCCCCCCCACCTTTTTTCACCCCAAAATTTTTTCCCCCCCAAAAAATTTCCCCCTTTTTTCCCCCTTTAAAAAATTCCCCAAAAAAACCCCCACCCCCTATTCCCCCACTTAACTCCCCACCTGTTTTTAAAAAA